>CAJNOL010000042.1:55254-307672 GCA_905250125.1 Rotaria sordida | reverse complement strand
TGCTCAACTGCAACGAAGAAAAAATGAACACCGACGAAACATGCAAAGTGAGCTTTTGTAGTTCTCTTACTTCCAAACATGAAAACTCTGATTGGATCAAAGTTATGCTTGAAAAAATATGTCATTGGCAAAAAATCCTGCCTGAGAAAACTGATAAGACGAAACTTTGACATAGCAAATAGCTTTAAGATTAAAATTTCGGGTAGAAAAAAGGTGTGATTGATAGCTGGATATTCCCAACATCTGATTCATGGAGAACTCAAAAGTTTAAAAGTTAACTGAACGAGATTCTATTAGCGAAAATATCTGTTATATGGCCCTCCTTTAAGTGAAGGAAATATACTATCTAAAAGATTTCTGATCACATTAAACATTTTCGAAGTGACTTTGAATAATTTTAAGATTTCAAAAGATTTTGAAAGCTTTTATAAGATTTTGGATGCCAAAATTTGCTTTTTTTCTCCCTGGTATGTATAAATAATATTACGATGAACAAACAAAAATTATATCCCCTAAATAGTATGATATTCATTTTTTTCTAGTACAAATAATGTTTATATAAACTAATTATAAAAAGTCCTATTGTTATCTACAATATTCTTATAAATTAATAATTAAATATAAATTCATTTTATTTGAAAGATAAAAATAGAACAAAAAGATGTGGATAATGAAACAACGTTAGTTTTCGTATGCATATTAATTCATGGCATTTAATACAAATTCTTGGCGTTTTTCCATGTAGCATGTTTTCACTGATTGACTAATGATAATAATATGAATACAAAAAATTTGCTCATATCAATGCAGTTTCTCCTTCAGTTGGTCACAGCACATGTTACAATAGGATATTCTAAGAAGTATGTAACTTTTTTTGAAAAATTTTTCCTTTATTTGTTTTGATAAATTAAGTATATTGCTTGATTACTCGTCAGTCTATGGCCAAGTATATTAACTATCGATGAACGTCGCTTGTAATTGTAAATTGAAAAAAAAAAATTATCTGTGAAAAATAAATTATATTTTCAAGTTGTTAATTCTAACCGGTTGTACATGAGAAATGAACGAAGGAGAAATGGTAAGAGAGAGATTTCAAACAATATCTAGTGTTCAAATGTAAACTCAACAATTTTTTCTGGCAAGATCCAACTGGAGATGAGTGTGAAATTGTTCATCCTATATTTATACATTTGAAAGTATCTCGTTAGTATAGAACAATTATGTGTATAGACAAAAAAATTGCCACTTTCTGAAAAATTATTCTTTATGAATGATTTGAAGAGTCAATTACTGTTTTTGTTTAATCATACTAGAACATCAAAAAGTTCAAAATAAATTAATAGATGATTGAAAATAATGAAGAATGTGAAATGACGCCTATCTAAATGTTGTTTTTTTCTATGATTAACTAACATGGCTGATATAAAATGAAAGTAGTGTGAAATATATTATTTTAATAACGTTATTTCCTGTGATCCTTTCCATAATTGATCCTTGTCTAATTTGACAGCATCATTGACATGACCAACTTCAATACAAACAAATTTTGGAAAATTATGTTCACCAATATCAACAGCTCCTTTGGCTTTTTCTTCCCAAGGATTCCATACGACAATGTCGGACATTGTACTTGAACCAATTACTTGAATATAATCATCAATAAGAATAGGATTACTATTTTTACCACCATTTTTATAGACACGATCAGTTTCGCCCGTAAATTCGATAACTTTATTGGTTTCTGTTTTCGTTTTACCTTCATCGACTTTATCCATATAAGTAACATTATTTAAACCAGATCTAAATACGAAAAAAAAATGAAGAACAATTATATTTAAAAATAAACTATATATACATACATTTTCGTTGTTTTTATATTATCAACAGTAAAATATGTATGAAATAATGCAGTAAATTCGAATGTTTGATCATCTTGATTGTGAACAGTTAATTCTTGACTAAATGATTTTTCACTCAAACGAATAGTAATTGTTAAATTGAATTTATGTGGCCATATTTTCAATGTATCTTCATCATGTGAAAGATGTAATTCGATGCTAACATCATTATTTGTATTTGTTTTTCCTAATTGCCATGTTTTGACACGAGCAAAACCATGTTGTGGTAATGGACCAGGTCCAAACTGAGGCCATACAATAGGTATACCACCACGAATAGCCTTTCCTCGTTCAAATATAGCTTTATCACTATAATGGATAATCATCAATGAATAAATTAAATAAAGAAAAGAATAACATACCTAAGAAACAAGATTTGTTTATTATGTACGGTCCATGAAAGAACATGTGCACCATATAATAATACTTCGACAGATGCAGAACCACTTGAATTTGTTAAACGAAGAGCTGAAAGGCCAGTTTTATATTCGAACTCAGTAACCGACATCGTAAACTACAAGGACAAGAATTGTATTATTGACATCTTTTCTTTTGATAAACAAAATAACGAATCATATTTACTGTGTTTTAGTTACAAATGATTTCAAGGAAGGAAGCTCCATCTTTTTACTCGTATAAGTTAAACGAAATAACGAATCAAGCTAAAGAGAAAGGCAAAGAAAAGCGAAAAATATTTTGAATTGGCAGGAATATTTTTTGACGACGATAACATTTCATATGGCGTCTTATCAGTCAAATTGTGTGAAATAATGTTAAATTTATTAAAATTCAGATCATCCGAAAACAACACATTTTATATAGAATTATTTCAATCGATGGCCTGATTGCATTTATTTTCTACTATATTGATTGAAGAGTTAACTATAGATTGATCTTCTTTTTTTTTTATTTTCAAGAAGATTCATGACTTCACATGAGTTTTGACACATTTGATGACAGTTTAGAAAAATCAGAATAATTGGAAAGAAAATTTTTGAATTTATCGTCCATTATAATATAAACTAATTTTCTCAATGATACATATATCAATAGTGATTTCCCTGACTTGATAGCATGTCTTCTGACTAGAATATTTGTCACAAAATTTTTAAAAATAAAAAAAATATGGAAGAGCAAAACTTTCGAAAAACACAATGATACAGACAGTGTTGCCACCTTTTCAAGTCCGAAAAGCGGAAACCATATGAACAGCTGTTTCTTTTATGAGCTTCTTACATTTCTATGCGTTTAAATAACTTGTTATTCCTTTCTATGGCAGTTCTGTATTCTCAAAATTTCTAAACGCAATAAACAATACATAATTTATTAAGCACATCATTCTTTCAATATAGTTGCATTTACTGTTTGAATGAATTCTAATTAGCAATTCTTTTTGGAACAACAAATATTTGTGCATATTCGTGTGATAATGAAGTATTTCAATGAATTCGTATCTGTGGAGCTATAGAATCTAGTTACATTCAATTTCAAAAATTATTGAACAAATGTCTCATTTCCGGAATAAAAACACTTTCGACATTGGCGTTGCTTGTTGAAACAGAATACAGAATGTATCATATAGGCGATAATAAATTGTAGATGACAACTGACACAACTTATTTAATATTAACAGATTTTATTGTCTTAAATTTTTCAATTAAAAAAAAATAAACTAAAATTTCTTATATGAAAAATTGGAAGAGACGACAATCTGTACTGACATCTATTGATCACACATCTAATCATTCATTCTTATTCCAATCGAGTACTAAGTACCATTTATTATTACTCATCGATTTCAATGGTCGTCATGTCAACATTTTCGATCTAAATTGACTTGAATAAATATTCTTACTACTATATGTATTAAATGATCACTAATCATCAAACAGTAGGTCGTAGTCTTTTGCCAAATAATGAACGTGAACGTGATGCTCTTCTCAATATTCGTCAACTAGAGAAACGGTAAATTTAACTTATATTTTGTTATATGAATGAAAAAAGTTATTTCTCTTTTTGCCTTCGATTAGACTACGGCAAGTAACACGTGAAGTTGATACACCTTTTGTTTCCCGTCATAATGAATATAGTGATGTGTATAGTGAACTTGTTGATGAAAAAAATTCATATGAACAAGCATTTAATGCTGAAAGTAATATTGAAAATTAATAAGAAAAAAAAACAAAACTTTGTATAAAATAAAATTTATTTGATATTTAGAACGTCGAATTCAACAACATTTGCAACGTATTAGTCAAAGTGTTCGTTCATTTTCAAAAGACGTTCGTCATTTAAAACCTGATTTAACCAGTAAAATTTTGCTTTCATATACTTTTGTTTTTATATTTATTTTAATAATTAGTGGTTAATAAAATTCGTAATTCAATCGAAGAAATCGAACAAACAATTTATGCATCTAAAGAAGCGTCTCGATTAAAGTATTTATATTATTCTCAAAATTCTATTTCTTCTCTAAATCAAATCATTGTTTAAGATATGAAGAACTTATTGGTGAAGAACGTTTACTATCGAATGAAGTACAAGCATTAAATGATAAAATTGAATTATGGTCTAAGCAACGACCTGGTCAACAACGAAGTGATTCAGTTCCACCATCAGGATCGGCACGTAAATTTGATACATCCAATTCAAATCTTTTGCCTGAAATTATTGAATATGATGTGAGTAATTTTTTCATATTCATCAACATACAGTAGTGGACAAAAGTCTTCAGTCCATCTCAGCCACTGTATGTTCTGAAGGTCTGAAAATTTGTGTACATATATTTCATCAAGAACGTATGTCATTAATATTGCGACGTTGTTATTGCTTAATTGCAAGAAGAGCTATGATGGATGGCTTCTATTATTATTGTCTGTCACATAACCTTGGAAAGAAAGAGTATTCTGTGTTAGCGACTCCTCGATGTGTAATACTATGTTCCAGCTATTTACATTACTAATTTTATTGAAGTTTATCAATCCTTTCAAAGATTATGATCATTTTACTGTGATTATTATTGTGAAGAGAAACCATTTGCTGCCTTTTGAAGGCCAATAACTCAGTGATAATTCAATGAAATGGATTCAAACTTTTTGAGAAGCTTCCTCTACAGTAAGACATTCTTACCTACAAGTTTGAAAAACAAATCTTGTACTAAAGAGAATGAATGAAGAAAGACCGTAGATGAGGCTTCAGAGACATGTAAAAATATCAAGAATTAGTCATATTTTTAGTAAGAAACAGTGCAAAATTTTGTAGGCCATCAATTTTAGGTTATAATGCTTAGAGCAAAAACTAAGTCCTGTGTATTATAACTCTCTTTGTAATTAAGCAATAACAATGCTGCAATGTCAATGATCTATATCCTCGGTGAAGTACATGTACACAAATATTCACACCTTTAGCATATATACTAGCCAAGATCGGCTAAGACGGAGACTTTAGTTCATCACTGTATATAACTTTGTACTCGTAGCGTTTTCTACTTGAACATGGTGGAACAACAGGAAATTGGGATGAATATGATCATGGAACATTTCTACGAATTCGAAATAAATATAAGGTTACTAATTAAATGATATATTTATTTCAGAAGAAAATCATAATAAGAACATTTTCTTACAGGGTGAAGATAAATTTATTGATGATTGTATTGGTTTTTTACCAACTAAAACTCGAGATCAAATTCAAGAACATGAAAAATGGTATCGACAATTTTTAAGTATTAGTAACAAACGTCGTCTAGCATTAAAAAAATGGCGAGAAGAAAGAAATGTAAGTTTATTCTTATTAAAAAAAAAATAAAAATGAATTCATTCATTACATTTACAGCAAGCTAAAGAAACAATTTTACATGAAGCTGAACAAGCACATAATACTCTTAAAGAAATTGATGAAACTATTCATCAAGTACAAGTTAAAGAACAAGAACGAATACGAGCTGAAAAATCAGCATTAATAGCTGCTTGGAAACAAGAACGTGAATTAAAAAAACGAGAAATTGAAGAAGAACAAGAACGAATTGAAAAGAAAAAACAACATGATGAAGCAAAACGATATACTGGAAAAGATGAACAAAGACAATTAGTTGAACAAATTCGTCGTGAACGTGAAGAAACTGAACGAATTGAACAAGAACAAGAAGCAAAACAACGACGTCTTCAACAAGAAATTAGACAACGAACAGCTACAGTTGCTATTCGTAAATTTCGTGAAAGAGTAAAAATCTTAATTTCATATATAAACAATAATTTATTTATTTTATATTCATAGGATATGAACAATTTAGAAGATAAACTTATACGTGATAAATTACAAAAGCAAGAAGAAGAAACTCGACAACAACGTCTCGAAGCAACTAAATATCAAGTATCTATTGATTATGATCCTCAACATTTATATGAACCAACACAAGCATGGACATCACGTAGTAAAACTCCTCGAGAAGTATCTAAAGATACGTCTGCTCCACCAAGTATTTTACATGTGCCTCATCGAGCAACACCCAGTTGGCGTCAATAACAAACTTTTCCTGCTTCTTCTTCTTTTTTTTATTCGTCTGCAATAGTCAGATTGTACATTGATTTCGATCAATCTACGAGAAAAAAAATTTGATTAATCTGTAAATGTTAAAACAAAATGAATAAATATTGGTTTTTTATCATCTCGGTCATATAGGATAGTTCTAATAGATAAAATTTTTCATAGACAATATAAAGCGTGTTCCATAAGTTTTGGACGTCAATGAAAATTAGTTTATATGTAAACAGAAAATGATCCTTACCCAACCATATCTATATGAACTTCAAGTAATGAGGATGATGTTTTAAACGACATATTATTCGAAGACATTATCTTCCTTCAAAAATCGATTTTGACCTAGATATATTCAACTAACAATGGTCAAAAATAACTTATTTGGCAACCCACAATTTTCTGTGGATCTTCATTCTATAGACTTGATTTTTTGGGTTTGAAAGAGTATGTTAGGATCCAGGACATGACATAGTTATTCTTTTTAAATTCTTATCTTTTTCATGGGAGAAAAGTTCAATGTCTTACAAAAATGGCGCTCTAATTATAAAAGTCTATTATGGCTTGCATCTTGACTTGGTCGTTCAAACAAACAAAAAAGCCATTGGATACAATGAAGTTCCTTCGAAAATTCTGGTATGCGCAGTCAGAAAAAGATTTTCCATTTTATCTGAAAAACAAAATTTTTCAAGCAGAAGATGACAAAAATTGTTGGAAAAAATGAGATGTCAAATAAAACAAATCATATCATTTATGAAAGATCAGATCTCGGACTATCTTCCCATGCATTTATCATAATTTTCATTTACTTTTGAGACAAGGAGAGCCTTAAAATCTCGAAGTCGACCAGTATTTTTAAGAAGTTTTAATGAACTATGGATTCATCGTATGTCATGTCACACAATTATACAAAGCAGTACATAATATCTAAGATGCGGATGTGAGTATCCTTAATATCCATATCTTAATTATTACATTTTTTCTGTTTATATAGCTATTATTAAAGGAGATAATGTCATCAGATAATATGTCATTTAAAATATCGTCTTAAGTACTCGAAGGTCATATAGATACAGTTGAGTAGGGATCGTTCTTTGTTTATATATACTAACATTAGGTGGGATTCAGAACTCTTTATATAAGTAATAGAATTGATCCTTTGATTACAATTAGCAAAGTTTCGCAGATTAGTACAATACGTTACCATAATAGATATTGATTGCCTCTATTTGTCGCCACATGATTTAATTTGATTTCTATTGGTTAAAATCTCAACAGGAAAAACAAGGAGACAAGCATGTGCATACATGCACATATCTACTGCAGATTATTGTTTATTTACAGATTGTTTTGTTGTTTGACTCATATATTAGAAAAAAAGAAAACATCATTTATAGGAAATAAAACAAATATCAACATATATATATAATGTTCTTTTTGTCTATCCGTTTAGATCTTTAATATTGCCAATCAATGGCTAGCAATTTTCAGTCGCGAACAGGTACGATCATGTATATATGTATCAGCGATCCATAATTATCTTGTATATAGCTAAATGAAGAACGAAAAAAAAAAAGAATTTTAATTTGCACGTTTTATTGAGACCGACAGCTGATACTTATATGTATATAGATATATAGATAGATTATCAGTTTATTTTTATATTTTATTTAGTTGTTCCACGAAGTTTTAAACTATTGGAAGAACTTGAGGCGGCTCAAAAAGGCCATCATGAAGGGTAAAATAAAAGAATAGTTCTCTGTTTTTTGAAAACAATGTTTTGTTTTTGTTATATTAAGATCAGTGTCATGGGGTCTCGAAGCTAATGATGATATGTCATTATCTCGGTGGGTTTGTATGATTATTGGACCATCACGGGTACGTATATTACGAATGATTGTTTCTAAAAATGAACTAATGCTAGATCATATTTCTTTTCAGACGCCTTATGAAGGTCGTATTTATACATTGAAAGTTCATTGCAGTGATCGTTATCCGGAAGAAGCACCGACTGTTCGTTTTCAGACACGTATCAATCTCACTGGTGTTTCAGCTAATGGTTCAGTAAGAATTTTATATTTAAGAAATAAAAAGAAAATTCTTTTCATTAAATTCTTCTATTTTATTTAGGTTGATTCAAAATATATTCCAGCTCTTCGTAATTGGAATCGAGATATGACTATTCATCAAGTGTTAAACGAAATTCGAGCGAGCATGTCAGCAAAAGAGAATGCAAAATTGTCTCAACCATCTGAAGGAGCACTTTATCCATCTCAGTGATTATTAGCAAATAAATATCTATAGAAAAAAAAAACGCTTATTATTTTCTTTCTGTTCGATTTTCTTATTTGGGTTTCTGAAAACAAAAAAAAAATAGAAAATAACATCAACTTTGGATGAAACCCTTTATTTGTTCAACCTTATTTTTTTGTGATACCTCTTTTTTTCTTTCTGGTTTTTTTTCGCATGCATAACATCTTGAATCCTTTGTGTATGAAATCTTTTTTCTTCTTTTTTTTTATCCCATAAACTAAACTTCAAGTCATTTGTTCTAGAAAAAATGAAATTAACGTTAACACCATCAAAAAAATCCAATTCATCAACAACAGTTGATATTGATTCATCATCAACATCAGATTGTGATGTTCGAATTCATGAAGGTTCATCTTATCAAGCTAATATTCCACCATTAGATCCAACACCATTAGCAACTGATCATGAAGCTATACTATTTTGGCGACCAACTGATTCAATTAGTGAAAATGATCTTATTGAATATATTGATTTTGCACGTCGTAAACATCGTATGAATGAAGAACAAGCATTAGCTATATTACAAATATGTAAATATAAAATTTCTACAAGTAAATTACTTATGCAACAATATACACCTGAAATTGATGAATGGACAGTTGAAGAAAAATGTTTATTTGAACAAGCATATAAATTTTATGGAAAAATGTTTTCACGTATAAGACAAATGTTACCTGATAAAAGTGTTGGTGATCTTGTACGTTATTATTATTCATGGAAAAAAACACGTTTACATAAAAGTTTAATGGATAAACATGAAAAACAAAGTCAATTAATGCCTTATGATGATGATGATGCAGATAGTGATGATGATGAACGAAATACAACATCAATACCATTACCAACAAAGTAAATTAATTATAGATAGAAAAAGAAAGAGGGCCAATAATTGATGAAGCCGGCACACTTGAGAAATTTGATTTCTTCTATGTCAAACTACTACGCAAAGTGTCCGAAAGTGATTTCTGGTGAGACTAATCCTATACCAATTATTTATGCTATACCTACGCCGGTTGAAATAGTAAATGATTGTCATATCTACGCTGAATTCGACTGTTGATGACAATCAGCTTTTTTTTTTATCTTATCGATTTGATGATCGGTCAGGCTAATTTTAACATGGTTCGATAGCGCTAAAAATGATATAAAAATATGAAGAAGAAAAAAAACATTGGCCTTCAAGAAAAATTCTAAGGATACTATTCTTAATATATGATTTTATGCTTTTTTTAAACTGATATTCAGGAGACTTCAATCAGAAGAGGTGTAATGCCATGATAATAAGATATACTGAATCAGCATTCAAAACGGAGTAAACATATGTAAGTTTCAATGATTTTCATAAATGTTTTTCATTGAAAAAGTTGCTCCTGGTCTCTCTTACGGATGAGTCAAAAAATAAATCTCATCAAAACGCAGGTTTTATTGTTTAATCATCTGCGATTTTGAGTTCTACAGATCATGTTACAGCTGTAAAACTTAATTCCAGTTGTTGAAATAATTTTTTGGCTCATTCGTGAGGGGAATCGAAGGCGACTTTTTCGATGACAAAAAGAAAGTTCTTGAAAATATTTCAAACTCACATATGTTTACTCTGTCTTGAATGTTAATTCAGAATATCATAGTATTTTCACATAGATTACACTTTTTCTGATCGAAATCTACTAAATACTAGTCAACCAAGCATAAACAAATGATATAGGATTGATTCTATGAGAAATCACTTTCGAATACCTCGAGTGAAAGTTTTACATAGAAGAAATCAAATTTCTCGAAAGGATTGATTTCATCAGTTATTGACCTGCTTCTTTGGAACAAAAATGTTTTTTTTTTAAAGAGATTTGGATCATCGTGGTAAAATGTCAATTGATCAAACAGGTCTTGATGAACAAGAATGTTGTAATTGTGAAGTAACAAATATAAATGGTAGCATTGGACCTATGCATTCTACTCCTAAAGGTATACTTTGTGATGAATGTTTTGTTTATTGGCAAAATTCAGGTTTAATGCGACCTGAATTATATCCAAGTAAATCATCAATTAAAAAAATTAAACGACCACCAAAAAATATTGCACTCGATTTGGATAGTTTAATTGCAATGAATTTATATGAAAATGCTTCAACATCAAATACAGATAATAATGATACAATTGATCCTGTTGAAAAACTTGAAGATGATATACGTCAAGAATTAGCAATTATTCAATCACATAATCAAGCTATTGATCTATTAACAAATCAATGTCGAGATGGAATGGAAACAATGCGTATACCATTTCTTACATCATCATCATCACCATTTATGATTAATAATTCAAATTCAACAACAGTAACACCAACATCAAATTGGTCGACAGAAGAAATTCTTTTAGCTATACAAGCATTTGGAAAATATGGAAAAGATTTTGATGCTGTTGCACGTATTATTGGTTCAACAAAGACAGTTGCTGATGTTGAAACATTTTTTCTTGAATGTCGTGAACGTTATCAACTTGATATGGTTATTGAAATAAATTCTAAACCAATAACAAATGTACAACGTAAACAACAATCATCAACAACAAATAACGATTTAAATTCCAATCGATCAAATACTAATGATATTGTTCTTTGTTAGTTAATTGTTTAGATTACCTTTTCTTGTTGTTAGTGTAAATAACAATTTTCTTTTTTGTTCTTTTTGTTGACTGTAGTTCTTTGAAAGATACAAAGGAAATCTTATTTTCATTTCAGATTTTTTTTTATTTGAGTAAACAAAAACAAAAAAAAGAAAACCATTATGGAAGATATTATTGTTTCACTTGAACCAGCATTTCATCGTGTTGAACGATTTATGTTATGGCATAATCGTTATGCAAGTTTACTTGCATTTTTCCTTGGTCATTGTATTTTTTATGCTATAGCACGAGCTGGTTTACGTCCATTTTGCGCTATGACGCTTGTTGTTTTAATATTTCATATACTTGATTGTTTAAAAAAAAAACGATCATATTCATTGGATAATGGCGAACAAAATCTATGTGAATTAACAAAACTTGTTTTACGTTCATATCGTCATTTGTGCGAAACACATGAAAAATTAAATACACTTAAAACAGAAAATCGTGTTAAATATTCAATACTTATTATTGTTATTTGTCTTATACTTGCATATATTGGTGTAAAAATAAATGGTTTTTATGTATCTTATATAACAATGTTAATACTTTTTACATTACCCGCTATTGTTTATCATAAATTAATACCAAAATTACTTCAACGTTTAGCACCTGTACTTGAACAACTTGATCAATCGATGTAAGTTAAGAAAATTTTTATATTTATGTATTCATTTTTATAAAATATGATTTAAAAAGAGTTTTAAAGTGTATAAGGTAAGAATTTATTAATTATTTCCTTATTGTATTTCTGAAGAAGTAAATAAAAGGAAGATGAAGAAATGTGTCTCAAGATTGACAGAATAAAATAATCTCCCTGTAATAAATAACAGCAATTACATTGTGTTGTATATTTTAATCCCATAGGAATTGACACTAATAATTGTTTTCTATGAAATAGGGAATATAAACGACGTTCAATAATCGATCGAAAAGATTTATTAGTTAAAATTGATAAATCGGGATCAATTAATGATGATGATGATGATGATGATGTTCGACGATTAAAACAGCAACGTGATTTATTACGACAAGAACAAATAGAAATGAAACATGAACCTTTAAATTTAACTGATGATGAAGATGAAGATGAAGATGAAGATGAAGAAAATGAATTAAAATCATTTGAGTCAAATGATGAAAGTCAAACAATATTAAATTTACGACAACGTTATCAAAATGAAATTGATTCAAATGATGAAAGTCAAACAATGTTAAATTTTCGACAACGTTATCAAAATGATATAGATACAAATGATGTAGCCCTTGTACCAAAACAGTCAAATATGAGTGATTCAGCTTTTGATATGCTTAGTGATTCATCATCGTCAGTTGCAGATGATGAAGCAACTCGCATAAGTGAATTATATGCTAATGTTGGTGATCAATTTGATGGTAAACATCGTATTAAAATTAAAGGTGATGAATTAAAAATTAAAGGACGTTCAAATAAACAACGACCAAAATTAATGGATGCACCATTTTTTCAATCAAATATTGATGATAATAATACGAAAATAAATAAATTATCAACATCAACATTAACTAATACATCAGCGAATGTCCCACATAGTGAACCAGATTTAACAAGTTTTGATTTTCTCAATGATTACGATGAAAAAGCATAATTTGAGTACAATTTGTGTGAGTGTGTTTTTCAAATTCAAAGCAATACTACTCCTTTTTTTCCTTTTTCTTTTATCTTTGGTGATTGCACTTTATTTACTGTACAAAGAGTGTTAAAATACGACATTTGTTGTTTTTTTTTTTTGGTACTTCATATCTCCTTGATTATGTACATAAGACGATGAACATTTTAGCAATCATTTATATAAAAAAAAAAAAGAAAATTTTGTATCTTATATCGTGTTTTTATGTGCCTATCTTCTTTTTTGTTTTATACCTTGTCATCCGTTTAATCCGTATGTGAGCTTGTTGTTCGTTTCAGTGAACAGTTTGTATTTTAAAAAATAAATTAAAAAAAAACAAAAAAAAAAAACTTTCATATCGATCAACTCATAAAAATACAAAATTTAATTTATTCTAAACTCAAAGCACGTAGATCAAATTTCATGTCGTTAAATCTTTATACGAGAAAAAATATATTATCTTCCAATGTGTTTCATTTCATACTCAATGGGACAGAATACGAACGACAATGGTTGAAATTGTATAGCAAAATCTTTCTAGGCTGCACTATATTATAACTCGCTTCCATTTATGATTGTTGTAATTGTTCTCATAAATCGTGGCGTAAATATTTTAAAAAATGATATTGGATGATGGTGACTGTATTACCGTTCGCTTTTTTTTCAATTGAAAGACTCAATATTAGTTTCTCAGTTTTAGTTAAAATTAAAATTGAATTACTATAGATTAATATTTAAAATGTATCTTCATTCATTGTTGATATTATGAAATAAACGTTAGTTATCATATGTATTTGAGTAAGTACATATCAGAAATATTTAAAAATTATTCGAAAGAAATAAGTTACAAAAACAAATCTTCATATTTGTTTCATTGAGTAAGTAGTATTTAATCAAATTGATGGTTCCATTATTGATTCCAGAAATCGCTGTTGCTCAGTGTTTTTGTTGTTTATCATATTAATAGTTTCTTTTTGCATTGCATCAAATGAAATATCAGGTTTACGAGATTCTTTAATAATTGCTTCTTCCCAGACCGCACAAATCAAGCCATTATTACGATGTTCGAGCTCAACTGTCTTGTTTTGCTGAATATTCACACTATAGATATTTCGTCCGATGATATGACTGCGAGCAATGCGGGAAACCAATTGGCGAATACAGAGTTGCTGCATGATATTCAATGCATATCATCCATATCCATTTAAGAACTTATTTATACCCGAAAAGGAAATTTAATATTTACTATGGGCGTCACGAAAAAACATGTCCACCTATCATATTGCATGGGCTTATCTTTTCACCGTGTTATTTAGAACGGATCATGATATTTACAAAAGGTGCATTAAGATGACGCACTATGTCTCAATAAATTAAAATACTTTTAACAAAAATATCGTAACTTGCTTTTACTTCTCTATATTCGTTGTAATAGCAATACAGTTGTGTATATTTGCAGAAAAAAAACGAATGAATTGGATAGAACATAAAAGACTGTGTATGATTAACACTAACAAAGTATTAGAAGAATTTCATTTCGCTCTACTAATCATCACAAACATTTTTTCTTTTTCATTTGCAATTGTACTATCAATCAGGGATGTATTTTCAAACCAATCTCAGTTTCCGTTCAGTTCGGTTTTTTTAGCTAAATTAATGCAATTCATATCAGTATATAGACAATTAAAGGAAGAAAAGTAAACAAAAATGATGTCCAAAGTAACAATGAAAGCTGTTCCTTTTTTACTATGATCTTAAAACTAGTAGTCGACAGTGTTTGCATAATATAAAAAGAAAATGTGATATTTAAGTAACAATATAGATACGCAAAATTTCACTGCTATCACTACATCCACTATTAAGTCTGCTGGTATAAGTATTAAGAGAGTATATACAGAGACAAAAAAAAGCATCGAAAAATTCAAGAAATTTAAGTAGAACCAAGCAGGAGAAAGCGGAGAATAACATTTATATGGGTTTCAAGGGCAGAGGAAAAGAAGCATAAAAACAGAAAAGGAGAAAGAATGTGCATATTCTTTTCTTTGTTTAAAACTGCTCAACTTCAGTAAATGCTATCTATTTTAAGTGAGGCAATTCATACTTTTCTATCAATTGTTTTACATGATTACAACGAAAAATATCATTATAGAAAGACAAAAGATTAAGACCTATTGTGTACACACATTTTAACTTTCTTTAAGAGATCATGAGATAGCGATGCACCAGTCGAAGACCAATACGAAATTCTGCAGTAATAATTACTGTTGCGACTCTGAAAGCAGGTGAAACAAGGCAAATAACTATCGAACACAAAACAATAACAATGTCTTAACGTCTCGATGAAAATGGATCATCGTGTTCGTAATTGTCAAAGCTTTCCAAGAGGCTTCTGAATGTTTCCTATACATCTGTCAATTGTTAGTTTCCTAGAAAACTGCAACATCTTTGACTATTTAAAAGATTTTTTGGAATTAACAAGATGCAGAAATAATTTTGTCTGCATTTTCACTGATTTCAACTCAGAATTCAAAAAACTAGGGATATTTCTGGTTAACTATATATTGATTAAAATTAAAATTTGTCAGTTATTTGAATAATCAAGGGACAGTTATCTATTAGTTCCGATACAACGCTTTTTCAAGAAACCAATTGTTTGCAATAGGACAAGGACTTTGTGAGAAAAATGATATGGTTTCATGTATTTACAATGGAATTTAAAAAACAAATTCTTTTTCGTTTATACTGGAGAAATGTTGGTTTCGATTATAACTATTTCTTTGATTCTATTTTTACGTTGTCATTTTCTTTTTCTATTTCTGTATATTCACATAGAAAAGTTATTGAACTCTGCTAATTTACATGAAATAAATTTGCGATAAAAATTGTGTAATCAAAAACGTACAGATGCCTAAAGGTTGAGAGTAAGTCAGCATGGAAACGGAAACTGTAATTAGAGAAATGTTTATTAAAAGACTTACTTGAACCCTAACTATCTCCCGCAATGGGTCGATGTGATTAAAAACACGATAATAGATGAGTCGGTTTTCTTAGGCTCGGGTAAATCCAAGTCAAATATTCATTGTCAAGTTACAAGGAGAGTAGCTAGAGAAAACACAGACAACATTGAAAACAATTGTGCATGCACTCAATGTTATTGTAAGTAAACACTAATATCTCTGAAGTTGTCTAAAATCATTTTAAAAATTTTACAGAATTGGGATTGATGTTTTTTCCAGTAACAATACTAATCTTGTAAATTGTATATGAAAAGACTTATTTCAGCTGTGAAAGAGAATTGTTACTAAAACAACTCAAACTCATTCTTTGATGTTATAAAAATGAAGTGGATATTCGACGAATGAATCACTCTTGCTTGTGTTTAGTACTCATCTATGAAAACTATTGGTCTTCACTATCATTTTGTCCTTCATATCGACGTTGTTTATAAGAATAGATAAGAAAAACAAAAAAAAAACTCTTGACATCATCTGCTATCTTTGTTTAATTTTTTTTCTATATTTAAATATTCTCTTTCACATTTTCTGTTTGTTATTTGCTGTATTATTCATTTCATCGATTATAAACAGAAAAAGTTAATCACAGATTGTCTTTTCATGTGATACCGTAAAGTAAAACTATCATGCAAATCTTATTTATTAAAGTGAGTTGATCCACTATAAATTGTTCTCGGCTACATCATGCGATGAGTACGAAGAACAAAGGATCATAAGTAGAATTGAAATGTGTACAAAATACATGAATACGACTTGAATAGTTCTTTTTTTTTTACATCGTGTCTTTTAATTTTATAGTGACTGGATAAAATTTCACTTTTTTGAATATTTCACTCGCAGTTAACAACTACAGTGATGTTATCGTATGGTGTTTATGTAGCAATTTTATTCAGTTCAGTTTTCATCATCGTCTTAGTTGCATTTGTTATTCTATTTAAACTATCGCTTCAACGACTTGTTATATTACTTGAATCAGTATTTCGATTTAAACAAGTACGTAATATTGGTAACGACTATATTGTCATTGATGTATGTGGTGATCAATTTGAAATATCCAAGACAATATCTACTCGTCTTCCTTTTGTGTTTGCACTTGGTACATGTCTATTAGTTACTATTCTAGTATTTATGGAAGGATGTATCTTTTCAACACGACATGTGTATTCCACAAAAGCATGTTCAGATCGAATACCAAATTGTTATTTATTTAAATCACATTTTACATCATTTAGACCATTGTATGAATTTATTTGTGAACCAAATAAACCGGTCATTCCATCCAATATGTCTGCAAGTTATGCTGTATGTTATGGTTTTGTTCTTCCTGATCAATCAACAATTGATATTCTCAATCAACTTGGTGTTTGTACAGGTATTCTATCATTGGTTGAATATCTTTATCCACTTGCTTACAAATTTGGACGTCAAAAGTATGGATGGATTTGTCTCATATTTCTTTTTGGTGCATTTGTGATCACAGAAATTATTATTCTGGCAATACAAGTGAATATATCATTTATGACAATCATTTTACTAACATTAACAGCAGTTTTGCTAATCAGCATTTTTATTTTGCATTACAGAAATGTAAAATATCCTGCTAATCTAAATCGCGTAGGATCTTACATAGAAATGAAAGATATCAACTAAATTGGATTAACAACCTGTATCTGATTGTTGAGTTTCTATGGCTTGAAAAAAAACCCGTTGACATTTGCTATATTATATATTAACTATTAATGACAGATCAATGTACATTGGAGATGTCGATCGACTTTGTTTATATTTCAATTCTTTTCTTTTGTCTTCATACGTATTATATAATGGCACATCACTTATGTAGGTGTGTGTTTTCAAATAATTATCAGTAGCTTTCTTTTTGAGATATTTCTTATTGATTTCAGCAGATGAATATTTTTTTATTTCAATGTCAAGTTGATTCTAATCAGTAATAAACTTTTCGTTCAACAATTCTTTTATCGAGCAAGTATTCAAAATTCAATTTTGGTTTCTAATACATCATCATATATTGAAATCTAAAGAGAAATGTTCGTCAGTTACTATTGTATACGAGAGACTTATAAAAGTAGATGTTGAATTTATTATCGACTAGAATATTATAGTATTATTTTCAATAAACTTATTCTTATATAAGTTTATGCTTTTTTAGAAGATGATAAACTATTCATTCATATGCCAAATAGTATCGTGTAACTCATAAAATACTGTTCATTTCTTTTTATCTAGCATAGCTGTGTAATACATAATGCATAACAGACCAACTGTGTAGTAGACTGGTTTTTGTAGCAAGCTTTTTATATGCTGTTTCATCCCATTTATAAAATAAATTATTCATTTAACAGATAATCACTAGGAAGATTCTTTGGTTTGACCTTCGACCTTGTTGCAATCTTTGCTCACTTCATTTATCCGATCATGATGAAAAATAAGCTAAACAAGTTGATTTCTGGCATCATACTTTTTGTCATGCAATTGTAGATAAATAGATCGAACATACCGAGAGAATGACTACGAGGACCAACTCTTTTTTTATCCAGATCATTTTCTGCTATCTACAAAAGATTAGTCATCTTCATACATTCTGCTTACGATAGATTTATTATTCAAGCGAGAATGCAGCTTCCTTGTTAGAAATCTCATCAAATACTATTCATACAATACCTATCAGTTGCATTAAATACGATTCATCTAAAATATTTTTGCCAATTTCATTCAATGTTTACTAGGCCTTCTATCACTCACGTTCAAACAAAAATGAATGTAAGCAAATTATTAGCATTTTATATGTTTCAAACCTTGAAACATTGTCAAATTAGAATATACTCGATTTATAAATCTTCAATAATACAATTTAAATATTTTCTCTCAATCATTTCTTGTCTTACCCATATTCGAATTTGCTTTAATAATGAAATTTTTGCAAAATTCACATTTCTTAATTGTCTATTTATGACGATCTATTCTAACAATAGTACTCTCGAATTAAATATTATTCAATCACTTCCACCATGATTTTTTTCGTTTCAATATAGAATTATTAATTATATCTATTAGAATCGTCATAGTTGTGATATCGATGACAAGCTAAATTTGTTTTATTAAGAGGTTTTTATTAAACATTGACATGAAATATAACAAGTTTTCTAGGACCAAACAACATTCATTCTGACTTCGATTGAAAAGACTTATCAAAAAGATCAAAGAATTACAAAATATAATCATAAGAATTTATTTTCGTCACTTTGATAGCAGGAGAAAGAATAAATGAATTCACATCGATTTATGAAATAATATCCATCATTGTCAGCGCAATGTAGCAGAACTTTTATAACTGATGTTGTTACATTTGGAGAAATTGGCATTCCGAGCAATGAAATTGGATATTCTTTGAGCGAATGAGATTTCTTTTTCTTGATATGAATCTCAAGACTTTCCGATTCGAGCCGAAAGTTCTGCAAGGCTTTCAGCTCGGTCTTAAAGAAATCCACTACCTCAGGAAATCCATAAAAAAAATCGAAGTTGAGTTTCTATTATAGGAACATGCAGTGAAGCTTCCTCTCTGAGAATATATATGACTTTTTGAAAAAAGACCAAATTTCAATAAACATTCAGAAGAAATTTTTATCCTACTACCCTATTTTTCGAGAAATTCTCGTGATTTTTTCAAAGTTTTCGGAAGATTGTCTTTTTGCGTACTTTTAAAAATTCCATTTTAATATGCCCTGTTTTCTGAATTTAAATGAAAAAATCCATGTCTAAACTTATTTATCTTTTTTCTCAGAATATGATTTCCAATCACAAAAAATTGAAATGATTCCCATCTGGCTGAAGAAAAAAACCGATATTTATTTTTTTTGTGTTTTAAAGATCTAAATGAGAGTAAACTTTTGTCCAACCATCTTTTTTATAGTTGATATCTGTGTTGAGTGAGACAAGCAAGATTTAGTATCGTGAAGTGACATCTTTTTTGCTTATTTTAACATTGTATGTACTAAAATAATCATAAAAAAATGAATGAAAGCGAATTTCAAATTTCTCTTCGAATAAAAACTGCGCACAGATATTGGCTTTAATTTGAAACCATCCTGAACTCTGCACCTCTTGTAATTACGCAATTATAAAGTTTCTTCTCAAGGCCATAAATGGACTATGAATAAGTCAGAAGGTTGATCTAGTTTGACATATCGGATTGACATTTTTACCAGGAATGTTTCTTCCTAGGGCCATTCATTCATGAAAATTTCAACCCAAATGGATCAGCCTAAGTTGAAAACCTATCGTGAGAGGGGAGGTGTTAATTAGATCTCATTAACCCCTATGAAAAGCCTTATTTCTTTAATTACTTGCTACATTTCCTATACTGCTGAGCACTACGAAATGTAGCTATTAATTAAAGAAATAAGGCTTTTCATAGGGGTTCATGAGATCAATAAAACCCGAATCAAAAATTCTTTTGACCGATATTCTGGCCTCATCAAATTTATTCGATTGTTTTCTATAAAATAGTACATTAATACATTTATTCTTGCTCAAGTAATGTTAATATTAAAATGAGTTAGCACTAAATATTACAGCACAACAAAAACAAAGTCGTAGAGATACGACGAAAGACTCTATATCTTGATTTATATTTCTAATGAGTCATGAAGTTATGAGACGTGCATAAAAAAATGTCTTTATTATTTCGAAACAAATATCGAAGTTTCAAGATAAACTCTATCTTCTAATAGATCTATCGCATTTGTTCAATGATTTGATGTGAAAACTTTTAGCTGTGCGACAAAAATCAATTTAGTTCGACCTTATTAATAAAACTAACGAACTTGCAAAGTTTGAAAATAACAATTCGAAAAGCTATGTTTTATTGTCGAATCTTTTCGTCTTATAAATTCATCTATGTCATAACAATATTACGTAGGATAAATGAAGTTTACATGAATAATATTGTCTTGTGCTCATATATAATTTTCTGAAGTGTTTCTTTTTTATTTCATATTCTGTTTCTTCGTCAAATGCAAATTTATCACGTGTATACCTTGATTTTTTTATGTTGATAAAAACACACTGATAAACTATTTTCTTGTCTCAACGAAAAACATAGTCTCTTTTTCTTTTTCTTTTACAAAAACAGTGTGAGTTTTTATTTCTTTTCCTTTTTTTTTTGAAAAAAAATAAAAGAAAAAAGTCAAAATATTAAACAACATTTAACCAATCAAAGTATTCATATTTTGTTTTCTGTTTTTACCCATAGGGCAAAGTTTGACAAGAGTTTTTTGTTTATAACAGCATCACGCTTACAGTAATATATTTTGCTTTTTTATCAATAAACTGCGATGTCACAACCGACGACAACAGAATCCACTGTCGAATATGAAACAACAACTTTTACATTAAAAACGGATAATCTTGGTCCAAATAAAGCTACTTTATTACATGCTAGAACAACAAAGAATGATAATCAATTTTATAAAGCTGTTCTTTATATACATGGATATTCTGATTATTTTTTTCAGTCAGTAATAGATATTCTATTTTATTGAAATTCTATTTTGATATTTTTCTAGTGATCATGTATGTATACAATTTTTGGCACATGGTTACGATTTCTTTGCATTAGATTTGCGTAAATGTGGTCGATCAATTATTTCACCAGAACAAGATCAATATAGACATTATTGTAATGATCTTCATGAATATGATGAAGAAATTACACTTTCAATTGAACATATAATTAAAGAAGCAAAGACTAAAATTAAAAAATTGATTCTTCTTGGACATTCAGCAGGTAAATATTAACTATGAAAGTAAAATAATATAAATATTTTTTACATAATAAATAGGTGGTCTTATTACCAGTTTATATACATCATCGGGCTTTAAATGTCAGGATATTGATGCAGTTATTCTCAATAGTCCTTACTTAGCTCAATTAGAAACCTCTTTATCAGAATCAGTATTACAAAGTTTAGTGATGAATTTTGGTTTATCTGCAGATATAGATGATCAGTAATATTTAATATACAAAAAAGAAACCTATCAGATAAGTATAAAAATATTATTTATTATTGTAGTTGGTATGGTCGATCAATACATGTCTCTAACAAAGGTGAATGGAATTTTGATTTAAATAAAAAACCAATTGATAAAATTCGAGCACATGGTGCTACTTTTTATGCTGCACGCTCAGCTCAAGAAGAACTTATGAGAAAAGGTTCTTGTATAAAATGTCCTGTTCTATTCATGTGTTCAAATCGTTCAATAAAACCAGATAGAACTTGGCGTGATGAATATGAACAAAGTAAAATAATCTTCTTCATTATTTTTTTCTTATGAGAATAATTCTATAAAAATTTTTTTTTTGTCTTAATTAGCCGATCTTATACTTAATGTAACAGCAATGCGACGTGCTGCATCTACTATTGCTCAACAAATAACAATCTATGAAATTGAAAATGCAAAACATGATATATTTCTATCACAATCATCAGTTCGTGAAAAAGCATTTAATTTAATGTTTCAATGGCTTAAACATCTTGAAGATGATTGGATGATATCCATGCAAACTTAAGAAACACATTTTATTTATTTATTTATTTTTTTTAATACAATATATAACAAATAACAACATAATACATCAATCGAGTACACCAAATAAACGTACACTTCCTGAGTCATCATCTTGAACATAAGCAAGAATGGATGCTTTTGGATGCCAAGCGACTGCTAATGTTTGTGCATCACATTTTAATGCATAAACACGTTCACCTAAAAAACATATTCATAATTTTCAAAGAAAAAAAGAAAAAGAAAAAAAATATATACCAGTATCGACTTTAGCAATTTCTATATAAGGATCTTCGGAAGCTAATGCAAGTAATTGTGATTGACAACCAAAACTAAGACCACGTACAGCCCATTCAATTCTATAATGAAAATAATTGATAAATTTATTGTGTATGTGTATAAATAAAAACTAACCTTGTAAGTACAGTAAGACAAACAAGTTGAGCAACATCCCATATTGATGCTGATGCATCAGCAGCACCAACTGCAAAATATTTTCCTGTTGTATCAAATTCTAGACAAATACAATTGCCTGTATGTGCTGTTAAACAATGTAATTCTTCTAAAGGTTTATCTTTTTCTTTTTGAATACCAGGTGCACTAAATAGAAAATAAAATATTTTAATCAAAAAATCTCATATGATGATCGTGTTAGAACTAACTCGAAAAAAACAACTGAACCATGCCCAGTAGTAACAGCAAATAGACTACCTGTTCGATCCCATGATATTTCATTAACTTCATAACGAAATTGTTCTTCACGTATTATTCTACAAACGAAGAAAAAAACAAAGTTTTTTCGTATTTTTTTTTTTGCAAAATAATTATAACAAAAACTAACCTTGACGTTTTAACATCGATAAATGTTATGAGATCATCTTTATTACCAACAGCTAATGTTGTACCATCAGGTGACCAAGCTAGATTAATATTTTCTCCTGAAGAAACACGAAATAATTAATGTATGAGATAATATAGAGTTCAAAACAAAAAATTTAAATCTTTATTTCTCACCTTTTGTTTCTATTGTTGTGCTAGAACGATCTGTTCTTGTATCAAATATTTTAACTAGTCGATCTCCACTTGCTGTTGCTACATAATGTGAAACAGATGGATGCCATGCAAGTTGATTTATTTCTTCTCCATGTTCACGATAAGTTCGATCTTTTACCTATTAAAGATATATGTATGCATCTGTGAGAGACAAAATTGGAATTCTAATTTTGACGAGACAAAATTAGAATTCGACTATTGTTCATTTCATAGTTAAATGGATGCGGGTATTTTTTGAGTAACTTCGAATTGGCTAATGTTATCGAACTTGGGATTTCGGTATTGTAAAGAGTGAGCTCTGGGGCGTCTATTCATATAACACTCGTTAGGGTCAAAGATGTTCTCCATGGTTGTTGTTTGTACACCAATATGTTTTTCGTTCTCTATTTTCATGATAAATTATACCAAATTGTAATCCTAATTGCCTTGTATATATAGTAAAACTTTCACATCTTTATAGTATCTTTTTCTTCGATGAGATCATTTTACAATGTGATAATTTTACCGCATATACAAGGCAATTCAGGCTGCAATTTAGTATTATTTATCATGAAAATAGAAAACGAAAAACATATTGGTGTACAAATAACCATGGAAAACATCTTTGACTCTAACGAATGTTATGTAGATAGACGATCTAGAGATTGATAACATTAGTCTTTTAAAAGTTATTCAAAAAATGCCCGTATTCATTTAACTCTGAAATGGATAATAGAGATACGTTCATATAGTCAAACAGTTTTAGTAACATCTTATGATCAAATTTTGATTTGAATCTTTATCACATAAAGTTCTGTCTTGAATTAGATTGTATACGAACTTTCATCGTCTTGACACCATCACCTCTTTATACTTTTAAATTTTACTTGTGAAAAATTATTGATTCAGTTTAGACATTCAAATTTGATTCTTTTTTTTTTGTAGGTAATTTTTCTTACAATCTGTTTATCCTTATGTGCACACAAAAAAATTAGAAATATGGATTGATAAACTATGCTTGATAACTTGTACTCGTACAGTAAATTATTATTTTTACATATTTTTCATCAGCATTCTTTACCACGTATATATGTTATCTGAATTCCTTACCTACCATAGAACCTTTTCCATCATATGCAAATATGACAACACTTTTATCTAAAGATCCACTTGCTAAACGACTTCCATCAACATTCCAATCTATTGTATGAACTTTTCCACTATCTGTTCGATAGCTTTTATTTTTTGTATTTCCATTAAATAAAGATTGAAATGTTTCCAATGTTGTTGCCATCTACAGATGAAAACAAACAAACAAACAAAAAAATCCTGTTTTTTTGATTTTAAACAATTATCATGTGCTTAATTTTTTTTTTAAGCGAAGCATACATAGAAAAAAAGTCAAATTGATAATGAACACAGACGAAAAACAAAAGAGAAGGATAGTCTGAACAAAATAACACGCATTACACACACACAGAAAAAAATTATACACACCTTTTTTTTTTCTTAATGTCAATAGTATGAAAAACTATGTCACTAGTGTGCGAATTAGAACAGCAAACACAAAGAAGCTTTTATTGTCTTTTTTCGTTTTTTTTTTTGTAAAGAAGTTCTGATATAATCTTTTAATTTTGATCACCACTATCATTATTTGAATGATCAGATTCATTTCCATGTTTATCATCTATTTCTTCATCAGGTGAACTGCGCCGAGTAGATTTTTTCTTTTCACTACTATTACTTTCATTATCACTTCCATCACTCTCATCATCATTAGATTTACGACGTGATGATCTCTAAAAAAAACAGGAAAAAGGATTTTAGGAAAACAAACAAAACGCTTTTTTTTTGTTCTATTCTTACTCGTCGATCACTTTCATCACCACTTTTATTATCATTTTCAGCATCATTTTCACGACCGCTACTATTCTGACGTTCACGTCTTGCTGGTGATGATGAACCTTCTTTTGAATGATTTGATGCATGATCATCACCATTATCATTATCTTTTGATTCGGAACGTGATGAACGACGTTTAGAACGGCCACTTTTTTTTTCACTTGATTTTGATTTTGATCGACGACGTTTACCACTTGAACCACCACGAGATCGTTTTTTATCTCGTTCACGACTTGAATCATCTGAATCACTTCGATCACGTGAACGACTAAAACAAAAAAAAACAAAAAGATATGTTTGATAAACTATTGCTTTGATTTGCCAAAATTTACTGATTCTTTCGTCTGGATGAACGTTCACGACTACTTTCACGACTAGAATCACTTCTACTACGTCGTCGACGAGATGATCTAAAAGAATATTCCAATATTAAGAAGAAAAAAAAAACTTGTGAATGTTACATACTTTTTTTTTGTTGAACGTTCTCGGCTACTACTACGAGAACGTGAACGACTAAAAAAACAAGACTATGATATAATTTATATTCTAAACGAATTGAAATTTACCGATCGCGTGAACGACGATGTGGACGTCTAAATAATATCATAATTAGCACATAGAAGAATATACGCGAAACTATTTTGAAAATCTTACCTTCGATCCTCGTCTCGACCATTTCCATAACTTTCATGATGATCATCACTAAAGTAGATAAGAATTATTTAATAGCTTATTTCAAAAAACAATAAAAATTCTACTTACTCTGCACCACGATAACCGCCATATGATGGTCCACCCCGATAATTTGCTGAACGAGCTTTTGCATGTTCAACTCGAACACGTTGACCACACACGACGCTGAATAGAAACAAAATACATTTCAAAACATCTTTATGTTATAACACATACCGTCCATCCATATCTAAACAAATCAATTAACAATAAAAGAATTTCGTTTTTAAATACAAAAATATTCAAACTTACTTCGTACAGCTGTATCTGCATCTTCACCATATTTGTAAAGTACAAATGCAAATCCTGGTGGATTGCTAAAATAATATTAAAATAAATCTAATTTCTCAACAGAATAAAAATAAAAAATAAAAACAATGAAATATAAGCACACAAAATAAGAAAACACAAAACTCATATAACTATTATTCATTGTTAATCTTTCTCATTTCTTCTTCTTTTTTTTTTTTATTATAATCTTACATGAATAACTTACCTTATGATTTCTTATTTATTAACTTTTTTCTTTTTTTATATATCAAAAGTGAATATAAACATTTTGCTGATGAAGGATGTTGTTTTGATGTCTGTAGGTGCAGGAAAGGAAGATTTAGGAGAGAAGGAGCGCATGAGATGAGAAGAGAAGAGATGATATGTCGTAGGAAGACGACGGGTGCATAAATTTGGCGCGAGCGGTTGTTGCGACGCGCAGAAGAACACAAAAATACGATATTCTTATGTATAGATGATAGACGATTTGACAAATGTGTATAATCATGCTGCTCTTTTTTTTGTAATCACCAGACATAAACCATTAGCAGCAACTGAAAGATGGATGATTAAATTTCATTATTTCATTGACTCGGGAGAATTTTTTATTTTAAATGATTTTTTTTTTATATTTCATTTACATACCTCATTTTTCTTTCAAAAGTCAAAAAAATTTTTCAAAATCAATCAATATGAATTAAAATTTATATTAATTTTTCCTTTTTTTCTTTTTTGTTTTACTTACCGAGCTACCCAACAATCAACTAATGGACCATAACGTTCACATTCATGTTGAAGTTCAGAAATATTTGTACGTGCACCTAAATTACCAATAAAAACACGGAATCCACCTAAATCAAAAAAAAAATAAATAAAATTTTGAAATCATAGATTTAATTTTTTTTCAAACCTTGTCTTTGATCATAGATCGGTTGAGTCATTATTTCTTTGACTATAATCTGAAAACAATTACGAAAAGAAATGAATTGCGTATATACAAATATCAACCATCATTCTATTTCATTCACAAAATCCCCCATATGATTAATGATATTTTTCAATCATATAATCATACATAAAAAAAAAACAACAACAACATTTACTTTTTTTTTAATAATCTAATCTTCTCAGAAACAAAACAAAACAAAACAAAAGTTTCACAATATATAGATGACGCTAATATCTGAATAAAGTTCACATTCATCTCTCCGAACAAGAAATTCTAGATGAGAAAAACAAAAAACAATTGACCTTCAAATAATAATAATGATATGACAGGAGAAAGAAAAAGAAACTCTAATGACAACTAATATATCTAGAATATGTAAAAAACAAAAAAAAAGGTTCTTCTTTTTTTAAATTTTATTCTTGTTTTAATGGTTGATTAAAGGGTAGTGTACGATCATCAAATTTTCTCGAACCACCACCATTTAAATATATATCAGAATCAAGGGTTTTACCACTATCATTAGTATTTCCCATTGCTGCGACAATAACAACAGCATTTTCACGTGTGACAAATCGATCCCACATAATTCCCAAAAGTTCACCTAAAATCAAACAAAAAAGATTTGAAAAGATTTTGCTTTTTTTTTTTGCACTAACCAGCTACAACTGGATTTGTATTTTTAGCAACAAGACGAAGAAAAAGTATTCCATCACCACCAAGATAACGATCAGCAAATGAATCAAATAAACGTTTTTCATGTTGTGTCATAGCTAATTCTCGATTAATACGTAAATGTTTCTTTAAAAAACTACGACGACCACGATAACTCATTTGTCCAAGCCAAACAATAATACCATAAAATGTTGCACATGTCAAAAATATTAACCAAAACCAATAAAATGCAAATATACGTTCATTATAAAGATTAACAGGTAATGTACATTGAACCTAATAAATAAATAGTTCATAGATTAATAGAATTAAATAGTTTTTTTTGTACCGTATAATTCAAATTATTATCTCCTAAATATCGAATAGCAAAATCACAATAGACAATACGTGGAAAATATATTTTATTTTCTATCCAATCACGTCCAGAAAAAACACCATAAAGAACTTTTTGTCCATATGACCAATAATCAATATTAAGGAAATAATTCATTATGAAAAATTGTCCAACAGCATTAATTAAATAGAAAATTTTAATTAAAAAATAAATTCCTATAATCACAAAAATAAATTTTAATATATAGAATCGATTCGGCTCAGTTCCATCTCTAATTCATATTTACCTGTTAATACTCCACGACCAGCAAAAAACATACATGCTGACATAGTTCGTTTACATAGATTATCTGTCATACGTGTATTTGCTTTTGAATATTGTTCAACTTTCTCATAATGTTTTGCCATTATTGTTAAATTTGAACGACGATCGTCAGGATTTGATAATTTCATTTTTCCTAATTGATTTATCATAGCTGGAACATCAAATGTTGCACGATGACCAATAACATGCCATAACCATGCTGGTAAATATGTACATAATGCAGCAGCAATAAATATATATGGAATCCAAATATAATAAGGAGTTTTATGTGAACCATTAGCACCACGAACAAAATCACGTGTTAATGCCGTTTTATCATCAACTTAACGAAAAAAAAAAACAAACAAAACTAATTTTAACAAAAAAGTAATATAATAAAAGATTATTTATTATTTACCAGAATATGTATAATGAATCCAACAAAAATTTTCTACATATGTTTTATGATTTCCTCCAAAATCAGATGGTGGAATGCATTCAATAGGTGTACCTAAAAAAAAAATAAAAAAGTTTTTTTTTAAATCATAGAATATACAAACTTACCAACAAATTGTTTAGCACTTATAGCAATAATAAAAACGCCAAGTAAAATTACTGTCCAACGATGACTATATCGATCATAGACATCATCATCCTATAGAATAAGAATTAATTAAAATAGGAAATATTTATTATAAAAAAAACTTACATTTCGACCGCTTTGACCAACTTTTCCATAAACACCGATCTATATTTTCAAAAAAAAATAGAGTTTTAATTCATAATTCATATTAAATTAATCTACTTACTAAATCGTATAGCATAATTCTTTTTATCTATTATCTAAAAAGAAAATGAGTTTGTCTAAAATGGCAATGCGTTCAAATAAAATAGACGCACATGTATAATACAGGTCAGCAATCCTCTTCCTCTTCTCTCATATTCTTTTTTTTTTTTTTTTGTGTGCCTGTCCCTATGGAGAAAGCAAAGAGTGAGTGAACAGGACGGTCGGAGAGAGAGAGACAGACGAATCAACTGTTCGCATACACACACACACACACACACACACACACACACACTCTTGTTCGTTCTTTTTTTCTTCTTATTTCTCAAATGACCCGAAGGAAGAACAAGAAAAATAGATGGACGTATACTATACATATATGCAAATATAATATATCTATTACAACTGGTCTTATATCAACGATACGTGCCAACACAAGAATTGGCGGTAAAATAGTGCGATGGCGCGAACATGGTATGTCGAAGGAGGAGAAAAACAATGACATAAATATGTAAAATGATAAAATTGGTATTTTAAGATTGATAACAATTATTCACTTAGTTGAATGTGTCCTTGAAAAAATGAATTCTGTTTTAGAGACAATTAGATGAACATGAATTATATTCGAAGACATCTCTCCAGATGAAAACCATTTTCTATTCAATGATAAATATAATATTACACAATTTATTATGCCATTTAATTTTCTTTCTACTGTATCATCTTATTAAAACAATGCGTGTAATATGATATATGCTAATCTAAATTCCATTATCAAACAAAATAATGCAATACTAAATATATTTATTCTTCATTGTTGTACAAGAATTTATTCAAATATTGGTTCGTTTTTAATAATCGATAACTCATAGGTTTTCAGAAATATACACAGTATATCTAGAATATTAAACTTGATTTCACAATTTGAATATTTTCTAGTTAATAAACTATTAAGATAATTTCTTTGTTGACATGTGTCAACAAAAAACATATACAAATTTCAGTAAAATATTATCACTACTTGAAATATTTAACTTTAGAAATTTCCAAAAACAAAAGAAACATAATCATTCATAAAAGCTTTCTACTATCTGTCATGAGCAATAAAAAACAAATCGATTGCTTATTTCCGTTATCTCATGATGAGCTATGATGCGCTAGCTGCAGGCAATATATTTTTCATGTACTTGTTGCAGCTGTGAATGCTCGACATTTTGATTGACTTGTATATTTGACCGAACAATACTTGTATCGCGGTCATCATGTAGATGATTTTGTAAGGGTACTGATTTTATTTTCGATTTTGTTTTGAAAATTCAGATGTGCTCAGCAAATGCTACAGCTATTTGTATCACGAAAGTAGATTTATAGCTCATGATTCTTTATATATCTTAAGTTGATGTTTATGTAATAATAATTGACTATTAGTCTCACTTGATCTATCATCGTTTAAGAAAAAAAAAACCTCTTTTGACAGTTAGTCGATTATTTGTATGTATTTATTTGATTGATCTACTGTATGCTGACTATTACATCGATAAGATGACATTGTATCATGAAGTTAGATGAGTTGATACATACGATGCATGAAATGATATGTAGGTACGTGTAACAATATTTTTTTCACTAAAAACAAAAATAGAACATGTTATAAAAAGAAGAATAGATGATAAAGATATCTTTAATCATGTTCATGAGAAAATAAAATGACGAGAGATAGAACAAAAGAGTTAACATGATCTTATAAAGTTGTTTGCAGTTATACTTATTGTAGACACATAGATATATATATAAAACCATGCCATCATTCTTTTGTTTATAAAAATCATCATATATCAGCAGGAGCTATAAAAGTGTGAGTACAGACGGATGAATACCTTTTTCTAATAATATAACAAGGTCACTTTGTTTTCCAATGATCAGAGTATATTTTGTTCATATCATCCTTTTTTTTTCATCTGTGAAATTTAGCTAAAAATACCTAATGATTCTTTATACAGACAAGTGTTTATTTTCTGTAAAAACTCAAGATTTGCTTGTGCTAATAATTATCTGATAAACAATTTCTAAAGAACGATCTATTATAATATCAATAAATTGAAACAAGTTACTGTTGATCGAGATATTTAATCCAACAGTTAAAATATTTATGTAGAAAATATCAAAAAAAAAAAAAATTATGCGAAGATGCTCTTGAGAATGAATGAATATTCAGATAATAATCTATCATAGATGTCTCATAATGTCAGTCATCAAAAGAATAACTTAATCTTAGTAATGATTTCTTGATTATCGCAAGATAATAATCTAAAAATTGTCATTAGTAATATGAGACAATCCATTATTAGTTAATATTTTTGATGTCAGTCCTATAAAAGAACATTCAATTGATCGTAGAACATCATATTGATAAAAATAAATATGAAAATTAATGAACTCGAACCTGCTTACATAGTTGGAAATGTTTGATATGTCGGAATTTGTCTTTATAAATCACTATTTTTGTTCGAATATCTGAGCATCATATTGATAACTGATTTAACCATCTACTCGATTTTTAATTCGTTCTATAATGTTGATTAGTTCCGTAATAAAATGAAGTTTTAAAAGATAGAACCAAGCAAGCATTTCAAGAAACATGGAAAATCTAGCAACGATCTTTTGCAATATTTTCTTTTAATTCGATCACATACTACAGTAAAGATGTCCTGAATGATACTTCTTTTTTTCCTATCAGACGATGCACGTTCGCTTTTGATTGAATCCCAACTGACAAGTCGAAAAGAACGAATAGGCGAAACATTATGAAATCGCGATAGATTCTGTAATATTTCAAGAATTATTCGATTGATGACAATGAATAAGGATCTAAAATAACTCAAGTAGATTTTCTCAAGATACATTAGAGTTTAAAAGAATTTATCGAGTGGATTGACGGATAACGGTGAAAACGTGTTGGCAGATAGCTTATTTGAATTACTTTAACCGTTTTTGTTTCTTGTCACATCAGGTCAACGTAAACTTTAGTATCTACACTCATTAGTTGAGCAACCAAACTAAGTAGCTCAATATAGCAACAACGGTGGACATAGAATTCTTATTCTTCGATATATTTTCGGTTTATTTGTAATTCTAATCGAACATTTCTGATGGTATTGATGAAGATGGAGCGTTTATCATGGCAGTCATATTGAATCATTGTTCACGTTCTCAAGAAATGACTATAAATACTAGAATTGAAGAAAGTTGAACTTATCTGATAAGAAATAGTAACAAAATCAAGTCTTTACATAAGTCATCAGCGGACATCTTTTTATTCAATTTCTTCCGATTAACCCTTGATGAAGTTTGACTAAGATAGAACAGGGTCTTCAGTGATATAGAATAATTTGAGAAAATGAAAAAAGAAACTCATTAGTTGTTGAAGATTCATGAATTACAAATATACTGGACGAATGTCGTGATAATCATTGCATATGATTGTTATCGTTCATACTTGTCGAGTCCAACATTGTGTGTAAACAACTGTTTCGAAAATATATTGTTCTCTTTCAATGTTAAGAAAAATAGAATTAAACTCTTCAAAGATAATAACAAGATTCTGCCTCGTGATGAAATCAATTAGATGCTGTTGAATTGCAGTGGATTTCAATGAATTTATTTTAGAGTTTGTTGGAATTTATCTAAGGCCTAGTATTTTGGATTCATTATCTTATCAAATAGAATACAACGAAAGAGATTTTATTCAGGACTATCGTGGGACAGGATGCAGCGAAGTTAGCTTTCTGGTAAAGTGATTTTATCTTTCCATTTCATTCGGCAGTGTATCATGTATCGATCTCTTACTGGATCAACAACTATTTGTGCAGGGTGTGAGTATGGATGTCAGTCTTGAATCCATCTACACCCGCACCCGCACCCTCATTAAAAAGAAAAACTATATTCTTTCATTTTATTGTCTCTTTTGTCCGCTTCAAACAAAGGATGTGATTTCAAACGGTACAGAGTAAGTTGATTTGTTGCTTTCATTATATTACTCTTTAATAATAGAATAATTAAAAATTCTTTTTTACTGTTGATAAAAAATAAAAATGAAACAATGGAATCAAAATTTTCAACTATCAATTTCCTCAATTATTGTTGTTATTCATACAATTAGTAGTCCACGCTATTACAATTCGAGGATAAGGAAATCCAGCTACGTCATCTAATAGTACAAATTTCATTCGTGAACATTATGCCAGTAAAAGTTTATTAGGTTTTAGTTTGTGTACATTGCTAAATACTATTCATCGAGTAGTTAAACAAAAATATATTGATGGTTAATACTACTCTTCTTTCTTAATATTTATAGAGAATATGTTCTCTCAAAACATATTCAACAAAAAAATTCTTACAGAACTTTTCATTGTAAATGTTGAAATGGTTAATATAAACCTCGACGCAAAAGTCAAAGTATGGCTTATGACAAGTTCCAATATTTTAAAACATGTTAATAATAATATTATAAATGAATTTTATCATGGTTGATTGGCAGTATTCTGATGAGACTCTGTCTTTTGAATAATATTTCTTCTATATGAATAAATTGACAAAAATCAAATTTTACGAATATGAACAAACTGATAATTAGATTGATTTAGGTTTATTTATTGGTTGATATAATTGTTGTTCGTGTCGACACTACTGCGATAATGCTATCTGATAATGCAAAAAAGCAAAAACAATTCTTTTTGTTAAGATCATAAATTCATAATTGATATTTTTGAAAGAACATTCGAAAGTGAGAGAATTTTTTCGATTTGATGTCAGATGGAAAATTTATTTTGTTCAATATGCAATTGTAGTTATATTTACAGTCAGTGTACTTGATAAATTAGAACAAAAATTCAAAACTGTTCTACAAATAAATAAATAGATCAATTAAGAAAACAGTAGAAATAAATTCTTGTTATTACGTATCATAATGAAATAATACTTAAGTTTTCTTTTAAATTCAATAGAAGCACTGAGGGTTAATACATGTGTGTTATTAGCAGCTGTCTACTGGCGTTATCTATATCAAATTAAATTTTGAGAAATTTCACAAAATATACATTCTCATGGTAAAAAATTAGTAGCTTTGATGGGCGCAATTGTTAAATATCATTTTCGTATTGATGATACAAAAATAATACATGCATGCATGCATTCAAGCATGGAACATTTTATTCCTGACAAAGAAATCCAATTAAAAATTTCCTGATAGTATTATGATGATGATTCACTGAAGCATTCATTGAAAAATAAAAAAGCTGTTTTCATTAAGAAGCAATTCCTATACTAAGAAAAAATTAAAGTTTTTTTTTTCTTCTAATTCTTCAACTCAGCTTCTATTTACTCTAGAGTCATGACGAATAATACGTTCAAAAAATTATTATAAGTAGGATATTTATTTGAAAATTAAAATTTATGTCAATCACAATCGTTTTCATTCCTGGCTATCAATCATTTGTACCCTCGATAAAATCAACTTTTCTTCAAGCATGGTGTGATAAACATCATTATCGTTTCATTACATTTAATCATGATTTTCTATCGTCTAATTCATTTGTAGGCACATGGTTTCATCATCTTCTAGCTATTCTTTATGAAGAAACTAGCAACGAAAACCTCATTTTAGTTGGTGCTAGTCTCGGTGCATGGCTTGCTCTTTTAGTTCGCATTCGAAAAGAAGTTGATAGTTCATTACGTTCTCGTATCCGTGGTATTCTTGCATTAGGTATGAGTATAAATGGCACTGAAATATGGTTGAATGAAATAGAACCAATTGAAAATCGTTCTGATCGCAATTATATATATCGTCGTCCCAGTTCTTATTCATCTACCGGTTATTATGACATACGTGTTTCAATGTTACTTGATTCAAAAGAATATTTATTACCTATTGAATGCAATTCAATTGAGTTAGAGTGCAATAATTGCATACTGATTTTCATGCACGGCATGCTCGATTTCGATGTACCTTATCAACGCGTTATCGATTTTGTAAGTCGTTTACGAATCGACAAGAAAGGAGCAATAAAAATTCGTCTCATACATGATGGTGACCATCGATTATCACGTCTTGAAGATTTAAATGAAATCAAAAGCTGTTTAAATGATCTCACTGACATGTCAAGGAATGAATAGTTTTCTATAATTGTCGTCCTATTTTTCAATACATATTCTGACATAAAATGTTTAGTAATACAATCATTATTCACGAGATCATAATATTCTATATTAGTTTCTTAACATTCAAATTTTTAATTGTTTTTATATAAATAATGTGTAAAATAAATTATTTGTTTCAACAAGTATTTGCCTTTGCAAGTATTGGGACAAATGTAATCAATTTGTAATCCATTTAATTAATCCTCGATTTGGCATACTTTTGCATATAACAAGCTAGACAGAGATTTAATTGACAACTTTTGCAAAACGAGATGTAAGATATACATGCAATAGAGAGATAAAATGATTAAGGAATAAAAAAGAAAGATTGATTGGATCTGTACAATTACATTGAGCAACATATGTATGCAACATTCCTTTAGAAAAAAAAATAGAAGATATCGACTCCAATTTCTTTTCAAGAATAAAAAATGAATGAGACCATTGTAATTTCTCTGACCCAATAGAAAAAAAATCTGCAAAGTCATAAGCATAATAGATATGAATTTGATGGCATTCGAGTTTCAGTCAGCTGCAAAATGCAGTGCGTAGTTTCCAATGTCGATTGGCGGATAAATCGATATTTTCTAAAGGAACAAAAAACCGTTTGGCCGATTGAATATGAAACGCTTTTCTCCGAAAGATAACCATGCTATAATGGAATCAGGACTTCTTTTTTATCGCTATAAATCGGAAAAATTACATTTCAATCAATCAGATGATCAAAGTCAGTAAAGAATCTAAGAAGTGGTAATTGCAAAATTCATTACTAAGAGAACTCTATTAGTGAATATAAACAAGATTTAAAGAATACTTTCGATTGATCGCTTGATTTTCTCTCTGATTCATTATCTATTATGAGCTGTATTCACAACTGTCTTAGCTGTAAGTGCAGAGGCCGGAAACTTGGAAAAAAACAAAGTTCACAAAATCTTGCCTTGTTTGGTGACTTTTGGTAAGAAAATGGAACGTCATATTAAAGATCAGAAAACGAATGCTATCGCTTCCATTATGAGATTTCATTCTCGCTTTTGAATGAGTATTTTCTAACTTTCGTATCTTGAGACTATCACAAAAGAAAATGACAGCTTTTGATGCCCATATCTAGAAACAAGAAAAGAAAAAAACTCATGAAGAACTGCATCAACTAGTCAGACAATTCACTGTTTTATTTTTTACGAACTTTAGTTTCCTCATAAACATTGATTTCAATCAATTTTAAAGATCACTCAGATATTTACCTTCGTTATACTTGAGAAGAAGTAATTATTCAAGCATGTCGATCAACCAACAAATAAAATCTTTGTTGGTTCCTTCTTCGGATAGCGGAGCTCGAGTACTACGTCCATGTGTATGTTTGAAATTAATCGTCCTTAAATGTGAAATATAGAAAAAAAAAAAACTTCAGTATGAAGAAAAGAATTATAGAAAAACAAAAAGACAAAATGGTATTGTCGTTATAAATTGTAGTAGTTTTAATAAGATGTGAGTAATGCAAAAATCAAGTAAGATTCTTTTTGATATTTTTACATGGTTCGAGAGAACTCGACGAGTTCTACAAAACTGTCTATATTGAAACTATTAAAAACGCTCTTTCAAGGCAATAATTTACAAAAAACTCGCTTTTTTATATTTTGTACGAAAAAAAACTGAACTTTCTATATAAAAACATGCGAGTTTTTGTAAATTTTTGTATTGAAAGAGGATTTTTAAAAGTTTCAATATAGACAGTTTTGTAAAGCTCGTCAAAATCTCTTGAACCATGTAAAAATATCAAAAAGAATCTTATTTGATTTTTGCATTACTCACATCTTACTAAAACTACTACAATTTATAACAACGATATCATTTTGGCTTTTTGTTTTTATATAATTTTTTTCTTAGTACTGAAGTTTTTTTTTTCCTGTATTTCACATTTAAGGGTAATTAATTCCAAGCATACACATGCACATAGTACTCGAGCCCCGCTATCCGAAGAAGAAATCCAAAATTGAATCTATGTCGTGTAGTTCTGAAACACGAGCCAAAACAAAAAAGTAATGTGAGACTTTTGACGTGCACTGTAACTCATCGATAATTGAAAATATTCCCGATTGTCTATATATTTCTCATTAATAAGATAGTAGAACTCAGTTCATGGTGGATAGTTTTTGAAAATCGCCTACATTTTATTTATTTGGACAAGTGACTGACATGAACAATTTCTTATGTAAGTAAGTTAGAGCGATTATTGTAAAGAAACATTAATTAATTGATCTTTAGTATTCTTATTTATTTCAACAATAGTTATCGTTAAAATCTGAACTTCACCAATTTCTATGTCACATTAAAAAGTCATATTATTTTCATTAATGTAAAATTGCTTCATAGTGTGGTAGACGAATATTCATTGCATACCGCTTAAATACGGTATTTTACCTCGTTTCTATGTCGCAATAGTTAGTTTTCAATGATATACGCCTACTCCCAACTATTTTATTGGTAATAAACCAAATAGGCTCGTGAAAAATGTTTTTTAAACTGAAATATTATTATGTCAGCTGCAGACATAAGACAATAGAATGATTATTCCTTCATTTACTTGTAAAATATTTTTTTTTACAGCTGATAAAATTATTCATATCAAATTTTCGTTTTATTATGTCCTCGACATGTGATGAAATAATCAAAAAGAAATATATTGTGTCAGATTGATGACGGGATTGTCATCGAGAAAGGCTTACTACTTCTTCTCCCAATGAAAATTATGTTCACCGCCTGGTATTTTGTTTTCACGGCCTTCAATAATGAAAGGAGACCAGATGTGTTCTGTATGTTTCGGAAAAAAAAAGGAGAAGAAAGTAATCGTTGAAAATATCATATTAGTTTTCATTATAATATATAAAGAAAAATTATCAAAGTTATATTTAATTTTTTTTTTAAATATGTTGTATCAAGCATAAATCAAATGTTTTCAAAAAAAGCATCATTGTACAGAATCATGAATTGAATGTTGTATCTTTGAAAATATTTAGTTCAAATTCAATCATTTTAGCATCAATACAATGAAAATGGGATCTGAGTAATACAGACTTCGTCTTTATGATCTATAAGCTAGTTTTAACGGATTCATTTTTATCTAATAAAGGTTGAAATGTTACGATCATTTGTGTTCATAAAAACATGACTTTGTTTAAAAATTGTCAGAAAATACGAATGTGTTTATATGTCAAGTGTCAATCAAACTGCAGATCACATGATGGTGCACTGTGATAATTGGACAAGTCATGATATCGTATATATAATCTATATGGTTTCAAAGATGATAAACAATCTGATTGTTTTATTAAACGTATTTCTACATAAATTCATTTGACTTTCAGTATCTTTACTCAACATAATTGTTTAAAACTTACACTCGTCAAAGCAAACTTTCAGTTGTAGATTATGCTCAAACAACCTATGAATTAGACGTTTTGATTTATCTCTTATGTATCAATTTTGCTAATACATTTCACTTTATAGTACTTCTTGACACAAATACTCCGAGCATTGAAACAATCGGTATCATGATCGTTTTGGCTGATGTTGAAAACATTGGTTCTCTGATGGTTATTTTTGATGTTTTTTTATATTGTTTTACTCATACATCATTTTTGAATAAAATATCAACTCAAATCTGTCGATTCCTTTTTTTTTGTTACAAGAAGTTTATAGCTAATTAGTAGAATTACACAATGTCAATATTTATTCTTCATAATGCATTCATACAAATAATGAAACCGTTAATACTATAATCATTGAACTCAATCAAAAAAATTAATATAGCTGTTACCAATGGTGAATGATTTCATCATTAAAATTATTTATTAAACAAACACGTCAATCTATTGCTAGCTAAAGAAAAAGGATTAATATATCACATTGGATAAATCCAAAGAATTTAATAGAATATTCTGGCAAAAGATAGTTTCTTTTATATGCACTGAAAAATTAATAGGAAATTTTTTATCATACCTAAAATATGAAGGCATATAATATTCGTGTAATAACCCAAAAACAAAATGTTTATCATACTTTCATACATCGCTTATCTTTAAAAAATTCAGGTAGGCTTATTCATTAAAAAAAAATATTCGATGTTGTTATTCCTTTGAATGACTTATAAAGGTATTCATTATGTAACAATACATTAAGATTAATGCAAATCAAACTTTATGCTATATAACCTTGAGTGTCATTTCCTATTCAATCGGAAAGACAGAAAAGTAGTCAATATGAATAAATAACGAGTGAAGAGTATTTGTGAACTGCTTCCTGGAAGTCTACCATTAATATCAGTAATATTATGACGTTGCAATACTTTTTTTACAGCAGCTATCGTCAATGGTCCATTACATAGCATACGATTACATCTTATAGTCATCATTGCAAAGTTACCGGAATCGAATATATTAACACTAGCAGATTCTTGATTACTATGAATACATAAACGTCTATGAAATTTATGTTTAATTAAATCATCGACGATTTGACATGAACCAGACATTCCAGGAACAGTACATTGACGAACAGCTTCATTGATATCAAAACAGGCTAAATTTGTAGATAAACTAGATTTTTCATGTAATAATCGATGTAAATCAGAATAAATATTCGTTACATTATATGAACGTTTAGTCATTTGATTAATTGTTTGTTCAGCAAAAACACGAGCACAATCATCAGTTTCTTTACATATATGATGAATATCATAAGAAAAAAATTTATTTACAGCTGTTTCAATCATAATAAAATGTTTATTATCACCAAACGTGTTATCATGTGACGATTCCCCATTAAATGTAACATTATAATATCCACGATCATACCAAAATATAAGTTTAACGGAACAACGATTAGCTGACACATGATTACAACTCGATGGCATAATAAATGATTCATGCATTGAATAAATCATTGAACAATTGTCTGTACATTGTAAACTATAAGTTAGAGTGAATAACGATAGTAATAATCCTAGAAGAAACATTATCTCATTGCGTTCGTAGAGTAGATGGATGTGCCTTTATATAGTCAATGTTCCGTATATGTTAGAAGTAAACATAAGCAGTTTATGTATTATTATTGCAGAAAGACATTTTTCTATTCTACAGCATATCAAGACATCAATGTACATTAGAGACCTCGGTGACACGAGGGAAAAGAATGCTTATAATGCTTTTATATTCCAATATGAATGATATATATTAAATGCTCTAATGGTCTCATACAGTTGTTATGTATTACTCGGTTTTTTTCTCTCCTTTTTCAATAAAAAAAAGTTGCTACATTCTACAGAAGAAATTATCTGTGATAGACTGAAGAACAGCTGTGGAAAGAAAACACTACATCATTATCATCTAGAGGAAGTATATTCTTTCGTACATATCATCAGCTGATCAAATCCAAAGGAAAGAAAAAGAAGTTTTTTTTCTCTTTGAAACAAACGTCAATGTTCACATCATTTCTTATTCAAATTTAAGAAGTTATATTCCAAGGTTTCTTTCAATGTATATTTAAACATTAACATAAGTTTTCTTTTTGATCGAGATTTAATAAATTAATGTAAACTATCGAAAGACACAATACATATGATTTAGTTTATAAATAAGCAAGAAAATTTCATCTATCTGTAGAAAAAAATAAAATCAATTATGCAGTAAATTATCGATGAAATAAAAGAATATCGTATAAGTATAAAATAATTAAAAACGAGTTACTGTTAAATGACGAATTATTAAACAATTTTTCTTTATCAAAAGAAAACGATCATATAAAATTTCAATAAGAAAAAGACAAGTCATATATATATGATCTATAGCATTTTAATGATACTATTATATATTGGTATTCTTTTATAAGACTAAGTTTTAAAAAGATCTGTTATCGTAACAAATTTTGCCAATAGCTAAACGTCTGATTCATCTATGATTACCTGATATTGATATTTTTCGATAAAATAATTCAAAGCTTATCAGACAAGATTTATCGAATTTGCACGAATTTTTTGTTTGAATCTGAATTTGTTGAGAAAATACATAACATAGCGAGAAATTTGTTTTTAAATTTTTTATGAATATTTGTGTGTACAACTGACGAACAAAAGAATCATTATTATAAAAAATGAATCGTTGATTCGGCTACGCAATGGGTTCTTTAATTAAATATTATTCTTTATCAAATTAATTCACAATGAATTGCATTTGTAAAAAAAAAACTAAATGATGTATATGTATATATCTGTATGAAATATTGTCCTTCCAAAAAAAAAATACTATGTTATTTGATCAATCAAAACTTTTTATTATCATTATGAAAATGTTGGAACTATATCATTTGAATTTCTGTGAACAGCATATGTGTGATGAATGTAACCTTGCATCAATGCGACAACGATGACGAGGACGGCATTAATTGTGGTAAAAGTGACGGATGATTGTAATACGATGCAATAGTGAAAGACTCCATGCTGAATTGTGAGTAGGCAATAAGAAAGAAGAAAAAAAAATCGAGCATGTCTTTTTCGATTAATCCTTCACCATCAAATGGTTACTCCACTTGCACTCTCTCTCGGTCTTTGTCACTCAGCGCAATCTTAACAGTGGTAAACAGAACATCATTATATGCCGAGGTTCGTTGTAAGTGTCGCACAACAAAGAAGTAAGAAAAAAAACAACATATTAGATTAGACGAGATACAAAGAGAAAAAAATAATCATTATCAATGTTGTACATTGCATTAGTTATGTTATAGGTTTTTTTTATTATATATACTGTTGACAAATACTTGTTCACGTTTGTATGCACTTGTATTGAAAAGAAGAAGAAGAAGACGACGACAACGGTAATATTCTTTTCAATAGCGATTTTTTTTTACCATTGCGGCTACTTCATAACTGTACGAATGAAATTTACTTTGGATAGACAGTCGACGAAAAAAGAAAAGAGTACATCAAATATTTGAGCTGCGACAATGGATGCTTATGAAATATTAAATCACTATCAGAAGACACGTTTCTCAAGAGTGATAGACAGATGATGCTTTACTTTTTTCTTCTTATTGAGATAGACGCTATACAAATGCATTCATAAAAAATAGTATGTCAAATAATTGAGTACAGAGAAAATAAAAGATAATAAGAAAAGAAAGGTCTCTTGACCTGACACGATAATATCGATCAGCTGCTTGCCGTACCCATTGTTAAAGATTGTATAATCAATCGAGATGCAATCATTTTTCACATAAAGCAGAAATTGATGGATCATAGAGGACCGTAGTGACACCATTCTTCAATTGACTTTTTGTTGAATAATTGATATGATCGATGACAGATGATGCAGATATGTTAACGATTGATTGAAATCGATAACCATTGAGGACTTAGTGACGATGATTGTGCCATTTTCTTCTTATTGTATTTCTCAAGTATTGACTTTATTTGATTTCTAATGATATAGTCAATTGTTGAATTAGATTAATGATTTACCTTAGTTATTATTTACTTGACAATATTGATATTGACTGAAATCGTAGTAATCTCAAAATCAAAAGAAAACTTGAATATATTATAAAAGTTCTTAATTGATAGAAGTCTTATATGAAGTGAATACTAGTCTGAAATAAGAGGTCAATCAATACGAAAACATTTCAATAGATTAAAATGCTCTCAGCAATTGTTTTGATTTGAAATATGAAATTGAAAGTGAATTTCGTGCACTTTTCATACAAAGATGTCAATAGATGATTGATTAACAGAATGGACATATCTTCACGATTTGAGATCTTAGAAAGTTTTATAGAAGCATATCGAATTAAAATATCATTAAAAAAAAAGAATATGAACAAGAAAAGTAAGTTCTTTTTCAATAGATATTATTTCATCTGTTATATACGTTAGAAATATCCTGAAATTTTTGCAGCGGTCAAATTGCTGTTTTTTTTTTCTTATTAATTTTATCAACAGTTGTTTTCAAAATCATTTATTTTGATACACATATCAATAAATAATCAATATTTTGAAAATTGAAAACATGAAATTTTATTTTATTCGGCATGTAATTAACATGTCAAGTGAGAACAATTTTCTTTTTATGCAAAATTCTCTATTGGATGTTTTTTTTCGATCGTTATCATTAGAGAATAAATGTTTTATTTTTTTGTAAGAAAGAAGAGAAAATATTTTTGTCTTATTTTTTTTTTCGTTACCATCTAAGATACTGGTAGCAGCATCAGTTGATCAAAGCTATTTGACCCATTTTGTATATAAACAACAATAAACATACAAACTCCACTATAGAAATCGATAAAAAACATCAGCTACAGGGCATATTTCTTTTGCTTTTCTCTTTTTATTCTCACATGATCCGTTATATTCTGTATTATTCATCAGAAAGACATGCAATACGCGACGCTAACAGAGGGACAAGACGTTCGATAACGAAAGGAAGGCATAAGGACAAAAAAAGAGAGAGGTAGAAAATAACGGATGATAGAGTAATATCGTCGATGAGACTGTGTTTTTGTATGTAGGCGGATTGAGATACATATTTAGAAGAACATGCGGTTTGAAATAGCTGATCACAAGATTCTATTCATTATCACTAACGTTGTTATTACTGTGTGTCCTGCGGACATTTCACAGCATTTCTTATGTCGACATCTTGGGATCAAGATCATATCAATAGATACCGGGCTTTAAGCTATTAGCTGTCTATCGTCGTTATTATTTTATTAACCATGCAAACTATGAGTTATAGTAGTTTCAATGAACGTACGAAAGCATTAGATGTGATTGTCACTTTGTCGAGATTCACTTTCGTTTGAAACAACATGAATAGATGCACGTAAGAGTATTCAGCCTTTCAATCTATGTTTACTTGATAGGTACATATTCATCGAGCTAATTATGTGCTTGTATTGTATTAATACGTGTGTGTATTTGTGTACATGTCTATTCATGGCTCACAATCTTAGTGTCATCTCCCGTGTTTCTTTCTTTCTTTCTTTCTCTTTTTCTTTCCCTTTCTGTTTTTCTTTTTTTTTTTTTCTTCTTTCATTCTTTTTTTTTGTGCGTTCAAAGAAAAAGGAGAACGACAGCAACTAGGGAGATGGAACAGAGTAGCATAGAGCAAGAAACACATGCGTTCAGCGGAGCGTTTGATCATTGCATCCTTTCTATAGGCAATACTTACAGAAGAAAGAAAAGCTAGTTTACTATTCCATCTGTGTTGCTTATTTATGTGTCTCAGTTTTTTTTCCACTAGCCTAGAAAAAAAAAGAGAAGAAACGAATCGCAATGCGAACAAAGCAAAAAACGAGCCACGTAAGCAAATATGATTATATACATGTATCCTATTTTTTTTTCGATGCATTGAAATCAATAATTCGAAAATTTTCATTTAATTTATTTATTTTTCCTGTAGCATGTACAATTCAATAATAAAATCCTCTTCGAGTGTATCCATATCATCCAACGAATCATTATCCGCTGGAACAACAAATACTAATTCTTTACCGATTATGCGTAATGATTATAGTCTTGATAGTGTTTGTTGTACTAAACGAACATTACATACATTTACACATATGTGGATTGTTGAAAATTTTTCATCATATCTTCAAGATCCTGAACCTATTATTTGTTTATCATCATCACCATTTAGTCCTGTATCAAGTGCTAGTGCTTCTACACAATGGCGTCTTGTTTGTTATCCAAAAGGCAATTATGGTGCAGCATCAAATTATATGTCAATATTTCTTGAATATATTAAAGGTGAACGTGATATAAAAGCTAAAGCTGAATATTCACTTGTTAATCGTAAATGTGAATTAACTGAAATGCGTAAAGATGCACAATTTTCAATTTATAAATGTGGTAATTCACGTGGTTTTATTAATTATGTTAAATATGACACATTAACATTATTTGAGAATGATACACTTGATGATGATAAACTTAAAATATTTGTACGTATAATAATAATGGATGATGCTATAACTGAAGAAACTAAATATCAAGAATTTGATGATACTGAAAGCATTAATTTTACAACACGTGGTCTTGAAGCTCTTGTACGAGATTTTACTCAATTATTACTTCATTCTTCATCAAAAATGAGTGATATTAAAATTATAGTGAAGATTTCACCTACACATAGTACAGATGTAACTGAATCCAATAGTGATTCAAATTCATCTACTGTTACTTTTAATGCACATAAATTAATTCTTGCTGTTCGATCACCTGTATTTGCAGCTATGTTTTCAAATTCTACATTAGAAAATAAAACAAATATTATTGAAATAAATGATTTACGTTCTGACACAATTCAATCAATGCTTGAATATATGTATACTGGTAAAGTAAATGATATTAAAAAATCTACAGTTGAATTATATCGTTGTGCTGATAAATATCAATTAGAAGATTTACGTTTACAAGCTGAAATGGCTTTAATGAGTTCTTTATCAATTGATACAAGTGCTGAAATATTATTACTTGCTGATCAACATCATTCAAAAGATCTTAAATCACGTGTTATACAATTTATTGTTAATGGAAATCTTAAAGCTATAACACAAACAGACGGTTGGCATAAATATGTTGCATGCATTCCAGATTTAGTAACTGAAGTAATACAAGCAACTGTTCTTGAATGAAAGCCAACATAAACTTAAGATGTAAACCTTGGTAATTGCATCTATTCGTTCTTCTGTAGATTTTTTTTTTCTCGTTTGTTCGCTAATACCTAGTCACCTTCATTTTATGTGTATTTATCAAGGACACACGAACGATGTACAGTTTCATTCGTTTTCTTTTTTGTATTTAAATTCTGGCTTTTTTTTTTTTATTTTGTCATCCTGATCGATTCATTGTTTATCCTTCAATTTTAATAAAAGTAAATATTGATCATATGAACAATTGATTGACAGAAATGAGACGATAAAGGACATTACATATATTTGTTATTGATTCTATTAACGAGGTTTCTTGTCGAAGATAATTAGTTTTCACACGAACATGGTTCAATGAACCAGACGAAGGAGAAAAAAAGGAAGAAAACTGTAAACTGTTTTTATGAATTTTATTTTAACATGTGAAACTGACAGCTAATTAATTTGAATTCGTGTCTTGTTTTTGTTGATTGTAATAATGATGATCTATCGTCATTCTTATTTGATAAAAATGATGTATCTCTACTAAGAAAATCATTGTGATATTCGATATTATCTATTGTTCTTTGTTGAATGATCGATGTAGTACAATTCATAGAAGGAATTAAATCTCATTGTTCTAAATAAGTAATTGATGTTGTTAGTGTTAGCAGTGGCAATAGGTCATCCGTTTCTAAATCGATAACATCTGATCTATTTGTTATTTTTCTTGATTGCTAACATTCAAGTATCGTCCTAATTAATGTTGATGTAAGTGTTAGGCTTTTTATTTTTATTAGAAATATCGTCTTCAGATATTCTATTTGATGATACAGGTGATATTGTCTATGTAGAAAAAAAAATTGAATATATGAGTTGGTTGTTCATAAATACACTATTGTGAACAATTGTAATGTTTCATCATCGGAAGTATGTGAAATGAATGTTTGATTTAATAAATTTACAGATTAAATATATTTTTTTGTATCAAAACAGAAACGACTTCGAGTTATTAGTAGAAACCAATTTTGATAGGTCTAAAAGAATTCGAGAACTTACGAATTTTTTTTTCGAACTTATTGATGTTGCATAGAAATTTTCATTAGAGAAAAGAATTTAGAAAAACTGAATCACTAAAGTTCGAGATAAAAATAGTTATTCATTTCTTTCAATGACAGAAGCCAAATCGGTGGTTGTGCATCTCATCGTTACAAACGACATCAGTAAAATGAACATCACCGACAGAGAAGCCATCGATATGAAACCCATCGAAATGAAGATCGTCGAGTGCTTTTCAATTATCTATGTTGACGCATTTCGTTTCGGCGACCATTTCTTACGTTTACTCTTTCTAAATATTTACTATATATGTATGTACTGCAACTCTTTGTAGAAGTTCGATGTTGTTTTTTTTGATGAAAAATCTGAATAAAACAATCATGATTTTTTTTTCATTGTCAAGAAACTGATTTACTTCTCAATCACTTTGGAAATCATAAAGTTTTCGTGTAAGTTCATTAAATTTGTTTTGTAATATTTCTTTTTCATAATGTAAGTTTTTAAGAGCTGATTTTAACAGAGGAATTGTTGAGTAGATCAATGAAAATAGGAAAATATCAAAGCTAGAAGTTAGATTAGTAGAAATATTCAATTTTTAGCATCGCGTTATCGTGCATTTATTTGTATACTCAAGTATGCCTCAAAGTTAATGTTCATTCTGAATATGTCAGAAAAATAGAATCATCTTAGGTTTAGTTATGTGAACACTTACATTGTTTGAATGTTCGTACATTACTTGGAAATGCTGAAAAAGGATAATAGGATCGATCCAAATAAAATAATAGAAAACATATGATAAGGTAAATGCATTCTCAAGAAAATTTTTGCTTGATTGACGAAATATATGAGGATAGAAATGAATTTTGTTGCATATAAGATGCTCAAAACTCAAGCATATAATTTAATCTGTTTAATCGAATATTATCAAACGAACATTGATATTTTTGTTTTATTGATTTAAACAATGTCTTTATTCTTTAATATCATACGAATTTAGAATTCAAATATTCTACATTATGATTTAATTGCCATTCAAGTTTTACACTTTTCTTGTAAACTATCCACAAGCATGTTTTAACTTCATTATGTTCATATTTTATTTTTATTTTACTATAACTTTTTTCTTGCAAAATTTCTAACTATAAAAAATCCAAAAGAAAGTAAAGGATGTTCTATAAGTATCGACCCCCTTTTTGTTTTTTTCCTATTTTTTCCCCGTTTCATCATGGACAGATATTGAGTATAGATTCTTGAAGAGCAACATCTAAGCTATCAATCAAAAACAAATATGTCCAATTTTGCATGAGTTGTACGAGAGAACCATATCGATAAAAATTTTGAAAAAATTTGTTAGATGCATTTTGTAGTTTTTGTCTATTCAGATTAAAATATAATATCACCATTCGATAGCAAATATTGTTCTCTATCGATCTACACAAAGCTGATCTTTTTGGGTTGTTTCGTTCAGAAGATAGAAGGATTTTTCCGAGACATTCCTTTTTGGGCCATCTGACCATTTATCACTCTCAAATGTCTTCAAAAAGGGGTAATCGGCCATGCTGAGTCGAATGGTGATATTTATTTTCCGTTTCAAAGCGATCTGACATGTTTATAGCGGATTTTTAACGTTTGATATTTTCTCGCTATAGAATTGAAAAAGATTATGTTGTGAGAAATACCCTATAAACATACCAGATCACCATGAAAAAATTTAAAAAAAAATACTACGATTTAAGAAACCGCGAAAGTTAGACCATTTATACGTTTCTCAAAAATCGGTTAAAACAACGGTGTATAAATATCGTGGTGACAACAGGAACCACCGCAGTTAAACCTGCAAAAAGTTACCTCGAGCCAGGGTTTTTCCTATTGCCACCACGGCTTTAGGCGGTTTTTGAGAAATGCATGGATGGTCCGACTTTCGCGGTTTTTTCGAAAATTTTTTTTCGTGGATCGCTTTGAAACAGAAAATAAATATCACCACTCGACTCAGCATGGCCGATTACCCCTTTTTGAAGACATTTGAGAGTGATAAACAATCAGATGGCTCAAAAAGGAATGTCTCTGAAAAACCCTTCTATCTTCTGAACGAAACAACCCAAAAAGATCAGCTTTGTGTAGATCGATAGAGAACAATATTTGCTATCGAATGGTGATATTATATTTTAATCTAGATAGACAAAAACTACAAAATGCATTTAACCAAATTTTTTCAAAATTTTTATCGATATGGTTCTCTCGTACAGCTCATGCAAAATTGGACACATTTGTTTATGATTGATAGCTTAGATGTTGCTCTTCAAGAATCTATACTCATTATCTGTCCATGATGGAACGGGAAAAAGATAGGAAAAAAACAAAAAGGGGTTCGATACTTATGGAACACCTTTTATGTCAAATTTTCATCGTAAATTTAACATCATACTTCACTGTTCAATAATTCGAATCGCCGTGACTGGAAGGATACGTCGTTCAACACATATCCACAAGGTACTGTACTTAAACCATGGTATCATCAATCATGCAATAATTCTGGACAATTCGCCATCGGGTGTTTGTCTCGAATCACTTATCTGATAGCATGCTGACTACGGTATGACATACACCTGCTCTTGTGATTACTTGGTGTGTAGGGGAAGCGCAAGAGCTCTACGTCAGGTCACCTTCTGCGTAGAGGTACAGCCAGTATTAGCTATAAGAAAGAGATCGGGCTATTGAATGTGTCACCAGGCAGCATCCCATATACCGCAAGGTAGAGATATTCTTCTCTTCTCTTCTCTTTTCTATTTGATAATTCAATCTGTTACTATTTGTCATTGATTGCAACTATAATAAAAACAATAACCACGGCTTTTATTCAATATATGAATTATACCAACAAAAGGAGAAAATAAATATGATTAAATTTTCGAAGTTTAACAAAACAAAAAAACAATTACAATAAATCATCAGAATCTTCTATTTGTTTTTTTGATTTTTTAAATGTTGGTTGAAGACTTTCAAAAATATAATCAAGTTTTTGTTGAATCTTTTTACAACCCGATACAGAATATTCTAGAGATGATGATGTAAATTCAATTAAATTTAAAACATGATTAATAATATCATCTTCAGATAAATCATATTGATATTCATCAGTATCAAGAATTATTTGAAGTTGCCGTTTTATACAACCGCGAATATGTATGCGTTCAAGAGGAAGAAATGGAACAAAAAATGTAATTAAATGTCGATCGATCAATGATGCAGATTGTAATCCACCTATATAACAAATAGAATAAACATTAAACTAAAAAAAATCCAAAAAATTCTTATTTCAACCTTGTTCATTAAATGCTGCATTGGAAAGAACTTGTTGAAATTCAAGAATATTATAATTTTCACGTTTTATTGATAATAAATGATTTTTTTCAGCTAATTTAATTATTGATGTGCCACCAGTATTACTATAAAAGGAAATTTTATTTAAATTAAATTTTATTTTTCTTTTCATTACCTTAAGAAGATAAAAATCGTTTTACGAAAATCAATCGGTCGAGAACTTGTAGGAGTATGAAAATCAATATAATATAGAATAACATCTAATAATTGACTAGGCATTTGATCGATTTCATCAAAGACAAATGTTGCTTGTTGACATGCACTAGTTATTTCTTCAATATCTTTCGTTAAACGATCCTATTATAAAGAAATTATATATATATGGAAAATCAGTCAAAACGAGGGCATGATCATCGTCGATTTGATTTTCATTCTTTAAAACTTCTAGTCTTTTTTTTAACAAGTTCTTTTACCATAAATATAAGAAACAATATTGGTTCTTTCAGTTCATATCTAATTTAAACTTAACTAGTTAAAATACAATTGGCAAATAACTCTCAAATTTTATCATAGAAGTCTAAAACTTTCAGGATAGATCCACGTCATAACCTATATCTATGGTAACATTGCTTCATCAAAATCGACTTTTCAAAGATCTATTCATATTTATCCATGAGACTATTGATTTTGCTATCGTCTCGAGATCCGCCAGGAAGAAAGATTTCTACCATTTAGAATTGGTTTTTGAACTTCTCGTTCAGTTATTAGAAGATTTTTCGTTTATATATTGGTACACTTAGTTCCGTCGCTAATAAGAAATAAACTCCATTTGTTTTTGAAAAAATGTTGAGTGACGATTTTGTAGCTTGAAGAGTTCTTTACAAAACGATCTATTGAGTTTTCAAAAATGCTTTGTAAACTTACATTGTTTGTAAAATGAAGAAGTATGCAGTGAGAAACTCTTATCCTTTTCTATGTTATGTCACTAATGTTAGTTTTTCAATAATAACTTGATAAAACAATGATCGCAGTACTGAGTTTTACAGGGTATCAAGAGTAACTTAACATACATTTAATGCATAAAAAAATTCATTAATACGCATTTTTGTTCTGCAAAATTATATCACTAACCAATGAAATCATTCATATAATTATCAAAATGATATATAATAAGGATGTTTAAGTAAGTCTATCATTTTTCCTTTACTTACACATATCATACCTTGTACTGACTGATATGTGCCGTATCGGTATGCATAAAATCACGTGAAACAACATAAAGTCGGACGTATTTACTTTTGTAACCTTCACGATAGAGACTTTCGACAATGTGTTTTGCAACAAAATTTTTCCCTAAATGGAAAATAAAATCAAATAATACAAATAAAAATTAAGAAAAAGAATTTTTTTTTCCTAAGAATTATTATTGAAAAAATTAGTTCACAAATTTTGTGAGTGATGAAATCGTTTACAATTCGATTGGATGAGAAAGATATACATTCATATAGTTATCTACTTAATAAAACTTTGTCATTCGACAAGCGCAATAGTATTATTCGTACTTTATTCTTAGTTAATATTTAATATGATCATTCTATCTAAGATTACATCTCTTGTAATGAGCTGCAAGAACTATTAATTGATAAGAAAATATTTTGCTTTGTGCTGCTTCATCTTGAGCTACAAAATCGATCAGTTTGAAAAAAAAACTCGCAAAAGTTGGATCTTTTTAAATAAGGAATGTTTGTTTACTAGTAAATAAGATATATGATGGACGGATATTATGTTATATATAACAATAACAATGTCTACTACTGGTATCAATATTATCCGAAAGTTTCACAAAAGCTAGGTGGGAAAGAGATGATAAAATATACAATGGTTACTACGAATTTTCCAGAAAACCAAACCTTTAGTGTTTCAGCGCATACAAATCAAGTATGAAATTTGCTCACATCACACGAAATCGTAGAGCAAATGATTCTCTACAAAGTGAGACATTTTAGAGCTCTCTACGACATTTTTTCGTCAAACTACATTAGATTTACAGAAGGCCTCAGATAGAAGTTTTTGTCAAGTCATTCTCCCTCCTCCTCAATGATCACTCGAGCGAGCAAGCTGTCATCACAAACGAGAGTGCGCCTGATCGATTCGTTCATACTCTTGATTTATTGGAGATGCGCATATTCTCTTCCAATGGTTATTTCATCAGTGACTCCTTTTCACTATTGGAGGTAGGAGTGTCGTATTAGCATTAGTATTAGCATTAATTTAATACTAACACCAATATTCTTGTTTTCCGTTCCTAAGAAAAAGTATTTGAATTTGTATTGATTAATATAAGGTTAGACGCAGCCAACAGTCCTGATTAATTCCAATACTTTTGTGTTACAATTTTAATATAAAAAATTGTAACTAATAATAAGTTAATGCATATATAGTATTAATTTATATTAGCTACAATACTTTTATATTAAAATTGTAACACAAAAGTATTGGAATTAATCAGGACTATTGGCTGCGTCTAACCTTATATTAATCAATACAAATTCAAATACTTTTTCTTAGGAACGGAAAACAAGAATATTGGTATTAGCATTAATTTAATGCTAATACTAATGCTAATACGACACCCCTAATTGGAGGTAAAGGAATAAGTTGTTAACTTTCTGAATATATTGAAATTATTTTTCAATACTCATCTTTATTTGTGTCTAATTCTTAGTTGAAACTTGAATTAATTTTATTATTCGAACTATGTAGGTGTATCTAACCATCACTTTAACTATCAACATAAATAGTATTCAACATTTGTATAATGCATACCTGTACCAGTACCACCATGCAAAGAAAGAACAAGAGATTTGGACGGATTTGAATTAGATACATGTGAGCTAATTGATCTTAATACGAGATTATACGCAAGTGGTTGACCTATCAATTGGTTTTTCAAACGTAAATCAAGTTCTTAAGAAAATTGAAATGAAAACAAAAAATATCTTGCCATAATATCATTAGAATAGAAAAATTACCTTTTATATCATTCTTTATCCAATATTTTGAACAACATTCCATCAAACAAAATATATCAAAAATACTTTTAAGAAACACCATTTTCTTTCCTTTGTATCTTCAAACAAATAAACATCAAAAAACAAAATATCTAAACCACTAGGTCAAAAAAACAACCATATATTTAATTTTTGAAAAAACAAAAAAAAAGGAACAAACAAATCAACAAAGAATTGCTTGCCAAAATACAACATTGTTTGCAACTCTACTAGAGTTAGTACAAAAAAAAATGATGCAAAGAATGTTATTATCTATAGTAAGTCTCAAGTTATTATCACAAAACAAAAATGTAAATAGATATAACATTAATTGAATGACCTTCATTTTAAAAATAATCAATGTTGAGAAGGATTAATGAGATCATCTTTATCCATTATAAACTCTCTTAAACAACCAACAGCACTAAAATATCCCTAAAAAAAAGAAAAGAAATTTAATATAATGTATAGAATATTTTTTCTTATTTTCTTTTACCTCATGCTCAAGAAAAATAGCTTTAACTTTTCCACGGGACCAATAATCCATAGCATAAGCTAATATACGCATTGATAAATCATTAATACGTAAAAAACTGCCACTAAATAATACTCTATCGACATTCTATAAATCAACAAAAAAAAAATGATTAAAATAATAAATTGACAAAAGAAAAAAACAAATTAAATTTCTAACTTCTGTTTGAGCACACATCATGGAAATAGAACCAATATTATTTAGGACAGTTACTAATGTTGCTCGAGCTAAATCAGATTTTGTTGCTTGTTCACGTTTTTCTGGTAAATTCATATGACCAAAACTAGAACAATAGACAAAATTATTTCAATTCATCAATCAGTTTTTTAAGTATATCAATTGGACAAAGAAATTTGAGTCTATAGTCATGATTATAGGTGTAAGGCGATCAGCTAAATTGCCGCTGATCAATACATCGGCTTACACCTCCACTCAAGGTTCTTTCATAAATCTAATTATTTCGCACTTTTATTCTACTTTCACCATCGTACGCAAATATCTACAGCACATATGTGTTATAGGTTATCGTCCAAAATTCTATAGTTTAGTTTGAACTTAATAAATCGGTTTTAAACTTTGAGCAAACGTTATCCAATGGTTAGTCATTGTTGTCTTTCATAAAAGATAGACTATGAATTATTATTTCAGTGTCATGAAAAGAAACCTAACAGCTTAATTTTAATCTTAGATATTGAAAATTAGTTTTCTTATTGCAGGAAAATAGCAATCTTGATTTTTCTACTATTTGAAAACTAGAGATTGATTTTTCACTTTGACAGCGATATTTTTCGTAATGTGATTTTGTTTTCCATAGACTTTTATTTTACTAATATATATTCACCTGCTTGCCACAATATGACCAGGTAAACCAAATCGTTCATAATCACCACCATAAATATCTTTGACTAATTTATCAACCTAATTTAAACAAACAACCAATCAAAAAAGAAAACTTATAATCATAAACAATGAAACTAACTTTAGTACTATCACCTTCAGTGGCTAATTTAATAGCTTCATCATAACTTGAACAACCCGTTAATAAACAACTCAAGCCTAAAAATGTACCACCACCTATACTATAATAGATATTTAAGAAAAAAAAAACAAGCAGAAATCATAATAATTAAAATCATGTAAATCAATTAAAATTTATAAAACCAACCTTGTACCACTTATACGTCGATAATTAGTTTCAGACTCAACATGTAATATACTAACTCCACTTCCAATATTAACCAAAAGAAATGGATTTTTAATATCAAAATTAAATGTATGTTTATTTAGATTAGCATCATTTTGTGGTTCTTCATAATAAAAACATTCATTTGGATTGAGTTTACTTAAATAACTTAAACCTTTTATTAATGTACCAAGTTCATCACATTTACACCATTGTAATTTTAATTTCTGATTATAATTTAACAAAAAAAAAAACAGAATCAAAGAATTTCCTTTTTATACACTAAATATAATAACATACATTAACTGCATCGTTTTCAAATTTATAAGCACCACCACCTGTTGCAAAAACTTGAAAAGTTAACGTATGTAAATTTTTCATAATACATAAATCAAGAAAAATTGACATTCTTGCTGTTGGAAATCGAATAAAATGAAGATTTCCACGACGACCACCTAACTCTATATCAGTTAATTCAAGATCATCATCACGAAAACCATCTTGACCATATGCACGATTTGATGTTAAATAATGACGAATATTCATTAGAATTTCACCTTCAGTACGAATTTCATCTGGTGTTAAATCAAGTGGTTCAAAATAAACAAGTTTAACTAATGTTCCACCAATATCAATAGCAAACCAAGGAAAAACTATATCATAGAAAATAAAAATACAAACAATATACACCTTCGAGTAAAAGTATTATCCTCCTCATTCTTTTGGTATAGAATTCCTTCAGTCTGAAGTGAATGTTAGTTACAAAGATAGCTTAATATACGTCTTTCAATACAATTGAGCAACAATACAAATGAGTTTCACGACTAGCTTATATCTTTTTGTGTACCTTCGAACTGTTTTACTGTTGTGGATCATTAAATTCTCTTCGTCGCAATCTTGGAACTTTTTCAAGAATCCGATATAGTCGATCATACGAATACAGATAAAGTAAAACTAATAAATGAAGTATTCTATTAATTAATTCATTTGTGTTGTTGATCGATTGTATTGAATGACATATATTCTTCATACAAGCTGGTCATAATCATTCATACATTACACTAAAATACAGTATTTAACCCATTCTTGTAACCGAAATTCATTTGAGACCTAAGAAATTCGATACAAAAAGAATGGGGAAGCGAGAGACTTTTGTTCAAGGATGTGTATATATTTTTTGTTTTTGTGTTATCAAACCTGGAACAACTTTTTGTTCACATGATTGTTGAAAATTAACAATAGGTGAAACATGACTTGTTGACATTTTTGAATGTTTATTTATATTGGTATTGGAATGTTCGATACCATTATAACTAAAACAATGAATTTGATTTAATAAAATAATAATAGTTGAAGTTGTTGTTCATGAAATTCTTTTTCTGTCTATCATCTTTTTTTTTCTATTTCGATTTTTTCAACGATAGGATTGATAAATACAAAAAAAGAAAAGAATGAGAAAAATAAAATACCCTGTTGTGTTCATTTTTGTCTTATTAATAGGAATTTAATTGATTATCAGATCAACATCTAAAACGAGAACATAGATAAATAGTATGACTTACACAGTTATAAAGGACTATTTTATTTTTATTTCCAATTATATATGTATAGACAAAAACTATTGATATGTGGTTCTCTAATGAATTTATTTTTCGCTCAAACATAGACTCATTATTATTTGCAGATAATTCTTGTTGAAGATACCGTATTTTTGATGATTTCTTCTCTTTTTTCTTTGTGTGTATTTATTCTTGATAATCTAAATGAAAAAATAAATAAATTATATTTATTATATTTCATAATATCTCTCTCATTTATCAAACAGTCTTCAGACTAAAATCTTGATTAGAAATTCATGCTTGATTTTTTTTCTTTAGTTATTTATACTCATCCTAAAATTGTTAAGAAAACCTTTTTTCGTTTTAATCTAAATATCATTGGTCAAACAAAGCGTGAAGATATAAATGAAATTTGTATATGATTATATTTCACTGCATGATGTGACTCATTATGATCCTTATATACCATCGCGATCTTAGAAAAGAAATATGAAATAACATGACAATCATATCTCGTTAACGATCATTTTTTGTTGTATCTTTTCCAGCTGGACAAACAACATACGACTTATCCTCTACAAATATGTAAAATCAAATTTGTTTGTTTTTTTATTAATGTCAAATGCAACTCGACCTATGGTACTGACTCAACAAAAAAAAATGTTTTCGTCGATTTTGACTCTATCTAACCTTTCAATGCGCCTTACATTAGTTCTGTTAACATATCAAATTGATTAGTTTATAGTACCTTGAAAATATCTTGAAATATCAGTAAAATTATTCAAGAAAGTTTATTTTCAATGTTTTTTTCCTGATGCTGTGAGCGTTGGAAATTAGAATAGAGAAAAACAAAATAAGAATTATCATCAGATTCTTACAGATAAGAACTTCGGAAAACCAAAATCCTAGTTTTTCAGCAGCTAGAACACGTAAATATAATCTTATTTAGACTACATAGAATGATAGAGCAAACCATTCTCTACAAAATAAGATGTCGCCAAGTTCTCGACTACGTTTTTTAGCTGAGATACAGCAATTTGATTGAGGGTGAAAAAATTGTTTTTCTATAGGACAATAAAATAAAGCAACTTTAGAGACTTCCGTAAGATTTTTGCATTTCAGTCAAAAAATTACACAGAGAATTGGGAGACAACTCATTTTGTAGACAATTATTTGCTCTATTGTCGTAAGTGCTGAAAAATTAGGGCTTCAGTTTTCTGAAATTCCTATCTTTGAGAATCCGATAATAATTTTGTTATTATCAAATTAAATATTTATCAGTTTTTTGAAAAATCATTAGTCGTATTTATATTGAATATAAATGTCAGTTAATTGAAATATAAACTCCGATTCATCTAACTAAAATTGATACATACTGTTCCATTTATTAATCAAGTAATAAGGAAAAGCAAATTATCTAAAAAAGAAAAAAGTTTAAACAATTTCAAGGTAAATCTCATTCAAATATGAAAACAAAAAATCAAAATTAGTAATAAACAAAACAAATTAGAGCAGTCATTCTACCTCTTTTAGGTTTCTTTTTTTCCTATAGCAATTTTTTCAAATCTGATTTTCTATTGTTATAAAAGATCGAATACTAAAATCAGAAAATAAATGTTAGTCAATTATGAATGAGGGCATAACAAAAATGAAGGACAATTATATTTATCTTCTAGGTTAAATACTCAAATCCGTACTATGATTATATGTCAATACTGATCAAGATCACTATCATAAAAACCTAAGTAAACACATTAAGAATAATAAAATTTTCGTCTTATCAGAAAACACCAATGTCAATAGTTTATTACATTCTTTTCATTAGAAAGCTTACTTCTTTTTTTTTTTTTTTTTAAAAAAAAACAAAAGATATTATTTTACTAGAAAAATATTTATCACTTTTATTGTTGTTGTTGTTGTTGTTGTTCAATCGAATATTGTTTAAGTATCATTATTCGATATTCATTCCATGTATTTGTTTTTAAACTTTCACGAATTTGTTCAAAAAAAGCATGATAATGATACAAATTATGAATTGTAATTAATGTTCGACCAAGTAATTCTTTTGTTTGTATAAGATGATAAATATATGCTTGTGTATAATTTTTACAAGAATAACAATTACAATTCAATAAGAGAGATTGTTTACCATTAGCATATTGTTTAGAATTAATATTATATTCTGTATCAATTGTATTTGAAGATATTTTATCATTATATTTAAATGTTAATATTATAAAACGATCAGAAATATAAGTAACATATGCACCTGAAAAAAGATCAAAACCTAAATCAATACCATGTATAACATTATCTGGTCGCCAAAGAAGTGGCATAGTAAATAGAAGATTTTTATAATCGATTAATTTTGTGCGTGTTTCTTCAATAAATGATTTTAATGAATTAATATTAATATTTTCTGTTAATGGACCATAGGCATGAAAACCTTCAAAACTAATACCGAATATTTTTTTTTCATTATTTGATATAAGATGATGAATATCATTTAAATATAATTGTCTTTGACGTTTATCATGTCCACCAACAAGTGGAATAATAATATTTGATGATATTGTTTGTTCATTTAATGAATTTTCTAAAAAACGTCGACTTCTTTCACGATCTTTATTAAAACGTTTATCTGTTGTTTTATCAATTGGTGTATCACCATCAAACATTGTTTCATATATTGTTGGTTGAATAAGTTGAATTAATTTTTTAAATCGATCTATATTTAATTCTTGTCGTCCAGATTTTGTCCATACACTTGAATAAATATTTCCACTACCACCTGAACGTAATTCAACTAGAGAATCATGAAATGGACAATAAATTGGATATTTTATTCGTGCAAAATTTCCATATGATCCCATATTTTCAAGATTTCTCATTGATTCAACTAAACTACCCAATGGAATTTCAAGTAAACGAGTCACATTATCAGGTATAAGATCATAAGTTACATCAGGTACAACACCGGAACGTACATAAAGCATAGCTGCTGGTGTTTCAATTATTTTTGGTATTGTTGAAAATGCTAATTCACCAAGACGAGCTGCATTTGTTGTTGTTGTTGTTGAATTTGAAAGAGATATTGTTTTAAAAGATATATTAGCCATCTGAAGTCAAAGAATAATCAATTCAAAAAATAAGTAAATGTGTAGCAAAGACAAAAAAAAAATTTTGTTTTATTCAAAAACAGTAGTTATTATTTGTCGTCATTTACTGAATTTTACATATTGTAAATTATTTCAATAGATAATATAATTAATTTGCCATATTCTAATATGACAGTATCAGCGGCAGTTTCTTTTTTTAGAAAAATTGCATAGATTTGCATCTACACGATTTGAATGTCTACAAGTCCAACAGTCAGATTCACAGTGAATCTGATGGATTCAATCTAATTATGCTAATTTAATACAGTGACGCAGAAGATTATCGAAAATAATTACGACGGCGATGGATTTCCAGTCCTGATGGACATATCTGGTAAGACATCTTTCGATTAGGGATGATAAAAATTTACTTTTTTAATATTGAGTATGGTAGAAGAAATTTCCGTTTTTTTTAGGCTATTGTTTTGAGTTAAATTGAATCATAAAATTTTGTTCTAATGTTAAGAGGTAGAGAATTTTGTGTTGATTTTATTAATATATTCTTTTCTGCTAGCATTAAATGTATTGAATATCACAAAAATATTATTTACTCAGCATTTTATTTGAATGAAATGTTGTTTTTCTTCATTAAATTATTTTACATAGGCTATTCAAACGCTGTAATAAGACGCACAGAAACATATCTATTTTTGAGACATACTGCTAAGTTTTCGGATAGAATTTTGTCATTTAAGAAGGCTGATTGCAAAAAAATTTCTCATGGCCAGTTTTAGGTACTTTTTTATGCTCAGGAAAAGATCTTGGCCTCATTCACTAGATTACAAAAGCACTTCAGCCCTTATAATGAAGAGCATTTTGTAGAGTTTGAAATTCTCTAACTGCCGATACAAAAGGAATCGTTTGTGTAAATTCAAGTTTCGAGAAAATTACCGTCGAAAAATATAATTTGGTTGACTGAGGCTTTTTTACCATCAAAAAGAAATTTTTTTGAATTATAATTAACTAGGCAAAAATTGATGTTCAAAATTGTCTCATATTGCAATTGAGCAAATAATGTTTTTATGACATTCAGTACTTTTAATACTATAAGAGAAAGATAAATACTCATTTTGAAAAGAAAATATCAATAAAATCGATATTAAATTCTTTACCTTTTAGCATCAAGAATTAAAACTTTTTGATCCAGTCTAACGTGAGAAAACAATCTAGCAAAAACTGGACATTTCTTCTGCAGCACCTGTTACGTTTATATATATTAAGTTTTCAATAGCATGCACATATTTCTCTCAGAAAAATGTTGTTTACTCGATGACATTCTTGTCCGAATGGATTAAATATCAAATCAATTGATAGTCATAAATTGAACGAGATCTTAAATTCAATAATGTGAAGTCTAATGATTGTACGCAATCAATTGATTTCTATAAAGAAGAAAATATCTAAAACTCGATGAAAATAAATAATAAGTGTCATAAGTTCAATATTAATTGCGACTAATATACCATAGTCGATTAGAACTATTCGACGTATACTTCTAATGGTTAACTTTTCATGCAAAAAAAAAGCGGACAATATTTACTTTTACAACATCAAATAAAAATGATGGTGTGTATAGTATTTTTGACGATTCCTTGTCAAGCTTCTTTAAATTATCGTTGGATCTTGTTGAAATCATTATTTTTTTGTTCTTGATAATAAAGATTAAAGATTTATATATTGAATGAAATTCAATACGAAACGTAAGTCGAGTATTATGTAAAAAGCTGTAAATGATAGAATTCCTTTAGTCTTAACTCACGAAAATACTAAATGACGTATCGAGCAAAAGGAGTGCAAAAAAGTTGAATTTAAGCAGGTATTCGATATATCAAATCAAATCATGCCAATCTTCTTTTGGATTGGAGAATTGTTTAGTAAAAAATACTGTAAACAAAAGAGGTCGCCCATTTCCGAAGTTTGATTCATGCAATCTTTCGATAGAATGCATCAAGATATCTAACGAGGAAAGGTTTCCTAGTGATAAATCGCTTTTAAATGTGGGACTATATTTAATTGATAGAGCCTAGTAAGCAAGTAAATACTATAGAGGACTTCTTGCTGTTGGATCTTTGTTGCTGAGATACCGAATTTTTAGTAGTTTTTTCCTACAGAGATCCAGTTTTCAAGCAACATCATACTTCTGAATTTTGATCTGAAACTTTGCCTACATAAAGGTTCTCAACCAGAGCATTTTGTAGAAAAAAATTTAACAATTCTTTGACAATGACTCTCCAAGATATGAATCTTTTATATTATCTATGTTTTTTTTACAATAACTACGGCCAAACGCCTATATTTTGAAAAATTCATATCTCAAAGAGACTTTGTCAAAAAATGTTGAAACTTTTCTACAAGTAAGTCTAATCGGAGCCATTACGCAGACAAAGTTTTAGGTCAAATTCAAAAGTATGATTTTCCTTAAAACTTGCGGTCCTGCAGGAAAAATTCACTAAAAGCTCAATATCTCAGCAACAAAGGTCTCATAGTTCGAAGCCCTTTACGGTATTTATTTACTTACTAGGTTCTATCGATTGAATATAATCTAAACTTAAAAGCGATTTATCACTTGAAAACCTTCTCTCGTAAGGCAATTATATAAAATTACAAGAGACTGTTTAACTCTGAAGTTAATGTTAAATAAGTGTTGAAAAAATATAAATCATGTGAATAGGACTTCCATATTTATTGTGCGTAACAATGGATAACTATCTTATCATTATTATCAAAATCGTAAATAGTTTTGTTTTATAGAAAATATCATATGAAACATCATTGAACGTCTATCATAGCCAATATGATAGGAAGCACTTCAATATACACATCAATATTTTTACTAAAAAAGAAACAGTGTCGTCACAATATATTCTCGTTTTAGTCGATTAAATATCGAAAAAATAATCGCTTCTATCGAACTCATACATATAGCGTAAGCACAATAGTATAACACTATATGCCAAATATTTTTTTTGTCAGAAAAAAACCAGCAAATATGATACCTATTGACAACAAGTGTAATATGATAGCTAAGATAAATGTAATCAGAACTAATTTAAACGAATATTCCAGTTTCCATAATTCAAGTGTAGGAATTTTTAAAAATTTGTATTTCATTTTGTACTTTCAATAAATGTATCCTTTAGATCTTTTTAGTGCAAAGAAATTAACTTACTTGATTTAATCCTATTTATTATTATTATTATTATTTTGTAACAAAGAAAACACATTCAGTATGATAACTTGTTCGATATATATTGACTTTAATAGTCAAGATTTGTTTGTTTTCTCTGGGATCAACATATTGTTATTTAGTTATACCGAGTGAGTCATAATGGTTGCAACATCTAGTATTTTGCAAATATCTCAACATAGATAAATCGTATAATCTTGATTTTGTTGTTAAAAGATGCTACACCGTAAAATTCTCTACAAGAATAACAAGGAGAAATGCTATTGAGTTAGTGTGATGATTTTTTTTTATAGGACTAAAAATGAAGCATTATATGATGATGAAATGTTCCAGTACTCTGAGAGAAACAAAAATGAACATAATATTGATTATTTCATATATATATATATATATCGGCACCAACAAATCATAAAATCTTAAATTATTTCATTTTTTACATGCGTCCTGGAATCCCTACTGCTTTTATATTAAAAGAATTTTTAAATTATGCTGATGGATTTTTTAGATGACAAAAAATAAAGACCTTCGTGATAACGTCATATTATCCATTATAAAAGTGCGGGAAAAAAAGCTGCAGAAATCTCAAGTAATTAATCTTCTATCGAGTGATTTGTATGCATTAATCGAACCATTTTGATTAAATCGCTATATCCAACAATGAACTGTAGTACGATGCACTTCATTAGCCAACATACTTGAGACATCTGAAGCATTTTTTCCCGTTTTTATAATAAGCAATATAACATTAAAATTATACGATTTATCTATGCTGAGATATTTGCAACATACTAGATATTGTAACCATTATAACTCATTTAGTAGTTAAATCATACGGAAAAAAATTGAAATAAATAGAAATATTTGATTTTCTAAATTCATATTCAATTGACTATATGGAAAGAAATAATGAATAAATTTTAAAACATTCTTGTAATCTTTATTGTATAAATAAAAAAATCACATAGTAAATATATATTTTTGTTTTCTTTTAACTTAATCAAAACAAAAAAGAAACAAGAACCAAGTTCAATAAATTCTTAAATTTTTATAATTTTGCTTTTCTTTTTCAAAAAATAAAAACATCAAAATAAAAATGAATCAATGTAATTAGTTTAAGTATTCGAATGCTTTTTAGAACTGTTTAATGCATAACTTCCTGCATTAGAACTAGTCGATATACCCAATGCTTGTCGTAAACGAGTTAGTGGTCGTGCATGTTGTTTCCGAGCTTGTTCCATATAGATCATAGCTTTGAATGCACGCACTTCATTATCGTCAACATCACATGCAAAACGTCTTGATTCTAGACGACCTTTCTCATTATTAACATTAGTATTTGATACGAGTTCATTAGTTAAGATCGACCATTGTGCATCCATAGGTATTGATAAATGATTGCTATGACTTTCAGATGATTGTCTTAGTTGTGATTGTGAAAATTTTTTTGGTGGAAAAAATCTTGTTCGTCGATCACTACTTGATAAATCAACACTAGATGGACATGAACGAGCACTTGCTCCATTTCCAAGTAAATTTTGATTCGTTGGACTTAAAAGAAAATAAGTTGTTGTTGATGAACTACGTCGAAGTAATGCTGGTGTTGAAAGTCGATCTGGACTTATAGATGCTTGTATTGGACTTTTATATGGAGATGTTGATGTTGTTGCTTTTGGTATTGATGATGATGATGATGATGATGACAAACGATGAATTGTTTGTTCAAGAAAACGAATACGATCCAATAGAAGATTATTAAAATTTGTTAATAATTCTTCACGAAGACGAGCTAAACGTAATTGTGTTTCTCGATCAACACATAAAGTATTAGTACAACATCCATTTGCCATATTTTTTGGTTTCATGAATCGATGGAATAATATTTTTGTTTGACAATATAATAGAAATCGTTTAAAGTAATTGTAGAACGTTCAGCAACTATGCAGAATATATTCTTGCGTGTCTGACTATGTGTGTTTAATGGAAAATTCTGACGATCTAAAAGAGAAAAAGAGGGAGAGAGAGAGAGTCAGATACAATTAAAACTGATCACCAGCAAGACAACATTGTAGAAGAAAAACGACAAGAAACATGTTAGAAACGAGAGAAAAGAAGAAGTCTGAATAAGTAAAAGAAAGAAAGAGAGAGAGAGAGAGAGAGAGAGAGCTAATAGTTTAGATTGAATCAGTTTCTATGCTTCTCCTATGTTTTCCCATCTCTACTTATTCACCGCACATGTTCCATTGAAGCACTTGTTATTTATATCTCGTATTCGTAAACACTTATTCTAACGATTACACACAACATTAGTTTTTATTCAATGAGACATTACTCTTTCTCTTTATTTATCTTCTCACTTCACTCCTACATTATTTCAGAAAATGAAACATGTAATAATAAATAGCAGTAAACTTTGTTTGGTTATTATTTGAAAAGCCATAAAAAACTTCATATAGATGTGTGTGATCCGTCACTTTCAATAATAATGTTGACTTTTACTTAAGTAAGAAAAAAAGAAAAAGAAGATAAAAACTTTCAAGTAAATGTCATAGATAATGAAAAGATTGACACTAAAATGAATTAGTAAAGAAGATATGAATTAAACTAATTCTTTTTTCTCAAAAAAAAAAATATAAATAAATAAAAACTAATAAACATATATATATATATATATATATATATTTAGACTTTTATTTATGTTCCGATATGTGTAGAAAGGAAGTTCTCGAAATAATAGTGATTAAAAAGAAAAAAAAAAGGATTTTTTATTGAATAGAACATGAATATTGTGTTATATATGATCATTGATAGTTAAGTACAATCAAGTATTTTCAAGTGTATTTTTACCGGAAATATAATTACTTGCTATTTTTTTATTAAATTTCTAGTTTATTCAAATTTTCTATGTTATAGTATACATGGAAATTTAATCATTTTTAGATATATACATGGTCATAAAAACTTGTTATGAAGATAAATAAGAATTTTTATGTAAATTCTATTTACTAGAATATAATAAAGATAAAACATTATAAAATATTATTATTATTATTTTATTGTAGCAAGATGTTCTCTTTATGTAATTATCTTCAATGTATATATATATATATATAATGTGTTGTAATAGATCGTTTTTATAAATTACATTCATTTTTTTTTTGACATGGAAGAACTACGCATTTTCCTAATCAATATTGTTCTTTAAATATAAGTACAAAGATGTATCTTGGGATTCTTATTAAATAAATGATGCTTGCGTGTTGTTGATGAACAATAGTAAATTAGGAAGAAAAGCTTTGTAGAAGATAACAAAAAAAAAAGAACACTAATGTTCTTCTTCGATGAGTTTTGTTGGTTAGAATTACACAGGAAAAAAAAAGTGAAGATGAAAGCAAGTATTTACGCATAAAAAATCTTCAGGTTAAAATAATGATAATGAACTCTATAAAAATGATTCTATTTACCGCTTTAAATTTTCGAATAAAATATGAATGATCTTCCTAAGATTCATAATAAAGATATTAGAAAGAAAAAAATCCAATATGAATCTTAATTAAAATTTTTTTTTCTTTTGGAAGAACGCAAAAATGGAAACTCATTATAACAATGTATCGATAGCTGCTAGTTATTTCGTAAGCATTTAAGTCTATGAATCCTTTGAAGAACTGTAGGATTAGCTTTTTTTTTTTTCTAGATAATATGTCAAGGATTGTATTTGTCACTGTAAGAAATAAAATTGATTTCTATTAAGAATATGCTTTGAAAATTCCATTAAATATATTTTTTCTCAAGAGAATATTATTGTAAAAAAAAAATCAATGCATCATATTCATGTGTCTTATATAATTTCCTAAAATATCTATCAAATAATATTTGATGAAAGAAATTATTTTTCAACTATCGTGTTTTTTTCCTAGCTAATCATAAAATAGAAGTCGAGTATTTTTGAACAATTGAATTGCATCCTACTTTACAAATAGCTATTCATAATTTAAACAAAAAAAAAAAAAGATCTAGAAACAATTAGCACATAAAATTATATTCAATTAAGAATATTATAAAGAAAATTTTCTATAGGCAACTTGCATTAAATGTGCCAGTAGAATCAGCAGTATCTACCATTCAGAAATTGGAAGCTTAACAGTCTTCTACAACGAGTATGGCTCAAAACACTATGACACATACAACTCTCCTCTGACAAGGTTATAAAGACTGGTACATACAATCTTGATATGGGTGCTCTTAACAATGAATCTCACTTGAATTTCAATTTCTAGACGGTGGGCATATCTTTCTTTAGCACATGCATGAAGTTCCCGTTATTCATAATTTTCTTCATCAGTGCTATTCGTATATTCTCGTTCGCTCTCACGTATATTACATTAATGCAAACAATACATGCCGTGATTACATTCAAATTTATTTGATGAAATGTTGTTTAATATGAAGATAGTGTGTGTATTGACAATATTTCTCAAATATAAGTGAACTAAGGGTACAATTATAAAAAACAATGCACTATTAGTTGATAATAGGTGACGATTGAGACTAAGCATGGGAACCACATAATGATCAGCTTGTTCAATAGACGAACTCTATTACAATATATCATTCAGTGTTATATTAAGTTCAAATCATTGCTTAAATGTGTAATGTTTATAACACAATAACATTGATTAATGATTAGAATGTTCTAGTGATTTTTAATTTCCTGAATGACGATAATATCTAAGGATTGAGTTATTTTTATGATACATACAAGCATAATATTCTAATAATGATGGTATTATACAGCAATATTATGAATATTAACTCGATTCGAAAGTATTAGAAAAAGTACAAGTTCTTGTAACAAATAGATTATATTTAGTTTACGACAACTCAAAAAAATATCTGAGCTTTTTACTCCTCGTCGAACTATAAAAACAATAAAAATAAATCAACAATTGAATATACTGAGTTTGTGGACATATAGAAAAAAAAAACGAAAGGCTTTGAAAATTTTCACGATACTAAATGAAACAAATTTTCTCGTGAACTGAAGAAAAGCAGAATAAAATTAGGCATGATCTTAAAAAAGGCGAGGCTATACGAATGTTAGAAAAGAAGTAGGAAGTAAGATGAAACGGAACTGCTTTTCCGCTGTGTTAAGCACTCTTTATCTGTATCCATCTTTTACAAAGTTATAATGTACGTTATCATGTCACACGGTGCGCTAAAGAGTTTTTTTTTCTTTTACTTATAATGACTAAAATTTTAAAAGATGAAGAACTGCTCGAGTGCGTATAACATACTTGAGTACAATAGCACTGTAGCTCATGCAGAGTTCATTCTTCGTCGTTATCTTTACTTATTAGATTGATTCAAGGTTTGTGAAACATTATGCCAAAGAAATTGATTCTGCGATTTCTAGATAGAAAAAAAAAATCAATGCCAGAACAAATAATATCAGATTTCAAATTCTATAATGGCAACCAAATGAGGATAATTTTTCATCTATCGTCTCGGTTCATAATCAAGAAAATAAAAGAAATAAATAATTACTGAGAAATAATTGATTTGAACAATAGAATATAGAACGAGTGGTGCATGATAAATTAGATTATTTATATTTTTAATATTTCTCTTCTATTATTCATTGAATTGAAACGCTTGTTTTAATCAAAAGATAGCTCTTGAAATTCTACATGAAATCTTAGGCAGATACAATAACAGTCAAAACGATGTTTAAACATCTTAATTTGTAAAAGCTATGAAAAATGTTTGATTAGTCACCAAAAATATGTTAAAACAGTTTAAGATTAATAATTTTTTTCACATATCAAACCTTTTGAATGATTTGAATGATTTTGATGAAAACGCCTAATAACAATTAACAAACATGTTGTGAAAACAATGAATTGACAAATTTACAGAATGTCTCGAGTATGTTTTTTTTACATATAACTTCACTATTGATTGACCTTTATCAATTGACTTTTTTTTGTATGATAGGTGAGACCATCAAGCTTTTATTTCTATTGACAAACTATAAAAGTACTGTTTAACACAATTAACTTTAGTCGAGGTATAAGAATTTAGTCTTTTTTCTTTCTAGAATTATTCTGATGTGTAAATTATTCGAAACTTGAGGAGTCGTTTTATATAAATTACTTTTGATGTGTTCTAATAAATAGAAATCAAATGATATAAAATCAAAATTCAGACAACTGAAAAAGAAACGCAGCATAATATTAAGGGATGTACTCGAAATTGTGAAACGAGTTTAAAATTCATCATTCTTGCATTCGACAAAAGCTAACTCTTTGAAATTCTAATAGATTATTATACATGCTTAGTACTCAATAACTACAAAGTTTGAAGTCTGTAGCGTTTATTATGGGTGAGAATCAATAAAGAACATTGTCATAGACTATTTTTTTTGAAATTTTTCCGTCATCTTGGTTAATATTTTTACAACAATAGAAGCTTTCGAAATAAAAATAAATCCAAATCAAATTATCAATGTTCGTATATTTGATTATCGTGCTCATCGGTTACTAATTTTTATCGTGTTGGCATTTTATCTCATCATTCATTGACATACAAAAACACTAAATTTGTTTCATTTCTTTTTAGTTTCATATTTCAATTGTCTAATATTACTGTATTTCCTCCTTTAATACACTTCAAACATTTTCTATAGGTCAATTGTCGGCTAGCTTTGCAGCACAATTTATTCATTGAATTCGATTGATAGAAACATGTTTGACGGTATCCTTTGTTTAAAATCTTGATCATTTTGAAAAATGACATTAAAAAAATAATCAAATACACGAACATTGATAACTAGATCTGAGCCTCTTTTTATTTTGAAAGAGCTATAATAGTCTTCAAATTTTGTAGTTATTTAGTACTAAGCATGTACAATAATCTGCTAAAATTTCAAAGAGTTTGCTTTTGCTAGATGTGAGAACGATGAATTTCAAAATTGTTTCAAAACTTTTGGAACACCTCTTATGTCCACTGTTAAAGAAAGAAACAATAGGAAAAGGTTTTCAATATCATATTATTCAAAGGAAGAGAAACGATCCGTCTACTCAATATGATATCTTAACATATAATGATCTTAGTAGTAATTTTCGCTTACCATATAAGCATTTAATCGTCAGTATTATTCGTTTTTACTCGTTAATATAGTGTACAGTATACAATCAAACCAAAGATGACTTACTTAAATATGCAGTAAAATAAATTGATGTTAGACAAGATGATATTATGATATACTTTGAAAAAGTCAATATAATATCTGTTGTCAATAGTGTGATTATGAAACGACATTCAATATGAGATGCAGTGCAAGTCTATTTTTATTCTGCATGTCATTTGGTAATTGCGTGACTGTTGTAAATGAAAGAAAAGATTGCATTTTGCTCTCATCAAATATTAACAAAGAATGATACTTATTTTAACCATCTACCATACTACTCAGACATTGATGAAAAGATACCATAAATGGAAACTCTCTACGAGAAATGTTCTCACTTAGTTTATTACATTTCTCGTTACTATGACTTCAATTATTAGTAGTAGAAAATGTTTTTTTTTTCATTTAAAATTTAATATACACTAACGATTCGATCATATATAGGTACTACAAAATAATTAAACTATAAGCACTTACCATTCATTAGTAGTAAGTGAGTAGTAATAACCATTGACAACTAGCAATTTGTAAGCGATAATAACACTATTTACTGAGAACATAATAATAATATAATTTTTCAAGTTACAATCTATATTTTTTGATGATTAAAACAAAACAGAAAAATATTGCTTAAACGTGTTTTTTCCAGAAGAAAAAAAGAAATGATAACGATTTTAACGATTTTGGTCAGAATTTTGGAAAATAAAACTGTGAAAAGACGTTTAAAATAAAAATTTCATCGATAAACACATTTAAACACGTTAATACTATTTAAACTTTTAAACAAAAAAACGTTTCAACGCAGTGATAATCGTTGATTGTCTGCTTATATCGATACATCAACACCACGTCTATGAAATCCATGAAAGAACTAAAATGGAAAAGAAATCTTTGTTCACATTTGTATTGTGACTGAAGATGCAAGCGATCAACAAGGAAAAAATTGACTTGCTATAAAATCATTCAGTCTTTTGATTGACAACCGAACCACAACACAGTACGTGAATAATTTATTTGTATCCTTACTAATAATATGGGACTATAAAATAATATTTCAAACGACGGAAGAGATTAGAGAACATCTCAGGAGAAACAATTCAACAGTCAGATCTTATCGAATGCCATCAGAATCCCATACATTTTAAATCGGTTTCTGACAATTCAACATAACAACACTTCAGAGACAATCATTATTCGGTTGATCGATTGAGTAGACATGGCGTAGAGTTGAAGTTGACCGGAAAAATCCTACCAACCTGGTTTACGTGAGTTCAAAATTCTAAGTTCTGTCTCATTTGTTTTCAGTTTTTTTTATGCATCGAAAATCTCGATGGTTGCTGCAATGAAGAAAAAAATCTGAAAAAGATTTCGGAAAAAGTAAAATAATGTTTGATCATGAAAAGCATTCTAGAATAAAAGATTTGAAACGATGACGAATCTCTGTTGATTTTATCTTCTACTTTACGAGAAATACGAAATTTCTTTTACGAACAAAACAAATTTTGTTCTGATACGATTTCTAAATAAGAAACTTCGAAATGTCAGAATAAATCAGATAGAATCAATGATAAAAAGAAAGAATCGTTCATTGACAATGGCACAATTCAATATCTTGTGTTCGATTTCTGTGGCACATAAAATTCGACATAAGATGGCTCGAATTTCTCTTAATTGTTTTTGCAAAATTGTCTGAGTCACAGCAAATATCGATCTTTATTTCTACAAATGATGATGGAAGAGACATTTCGATTCCGAATCAATTTTAGTCGGTTGAAAGACAGAGAAGCAAAAATTAATCAGTCCCTGAGAGACAATTCAATTTTTCTCCTCCATTTCCATTGAATTATCGTTTCAATCACTCATTGATGGTCTGCAGTTCAAACTCGATGGTTCATGATAGATCTCTCGTGTTCTTTCAAGATTGATCATCAACTCAACAATTCTTTTTGGTCTAGTTAAATCAAAGAAACGTTTCGACAATGAGCGAGACACATTCATTCTTGTGTTGAATGAATGATCCATCAACGATTGTGCACAGATGAGCAATGAAGTGGTCTTGCCTTTGATCGAATATTAAAAAAAAAAAGACTTCGCCAGCAAAGATGATCATTGTCAATAACGAAACTCTTTCTTTTATTCTATCAAGAACCATAGCAGTGATTGCAATTACAACTATTGGTCTCGATAATACTAATAAGAACTAATACAATTATATAGCAGAAAAATCACAGATGCAAAAGTCAATTTTCTCATTAACTGTATTCATCTGCAGTGCGTAGCAATGAAAACAGCATTGGAACCAGTATATCGGTACCAACTCTGTTTAGATCAAGAATATTCACAGCATAAGTAATCGAAACAAAATCTATCAACTACAATTTCTCATGAAATCCTCATCTTTAAATATAATATCCGTATTTTTAAATTTAAATATCTTTTTCAAAGAGTATTTGATTGATTGTTTAAGAACAAAAAAAATTAAGTTGATTTTTCCAATAAAATGTCTATTGAAAATTGTTTCATGATGAAAAACAAACGATCATCTATTTTAATAATTAATTTTTTTTTCACTTACATATGACACACGTATAAGTAAAAGTGTGCATTGCAAACAAAAAAAACAAAACAAACAAAAAAACAGAATCATTGTCATTGAAAATGTATATAGAGTGTATATATATAGAAGTTATGATCATCAAATTGAAAAAAGAAAAGATGTCAAATTAGATGCACAACAAGAGTAAAACAAAGAACAAACGAAAAATAAAATAAAATAAAAGTTAATGAAAAAAAAGAAAAACAATTTTTTTTATATTATTGTCGTGGAGTCGATGCATTTGTCGATTGACGATGCATTGTTTGAACCATTAAACTAATATAAGATGTAAGAAGATCATCCATTTTATAACCCTTAAATTCGAAAATTTAATATCTTTTTATTTTTGTGTAATTATTCAACAAAGAAATACTTACTAATGGTGATTCACATAATAAACGTGTACCACGAACAATATCACCCACAGTCTACAAAAACAAATAAAATAAAATTCATAGAAAAAAGAAAAAAAAATAAAACATGTCTTTGTTTTTTTACCATATTAAAATATGTATTTCCACTTGACCAATTTGAAATGCTTGTAAATGGATATGTTATAAGTAAATCTTTTGTTTTTGGATGAATTAAATTAACACCATTTTTATTAATTGCAATTAATAACTGTTCAGGAAATGTTGGATCAGATGTTTGCTATAAATTAATGAATAAATATAATTATTTTATATTTTTATCATAACAAAAAATAAAACATTTTCTTTCATACTTTCACTTCAAAAAATGCTGAACCAAATGTTGCCCATTGATAAACAATTTTAAGAAATTTTATTTTAGCATCTTCTGATGATACATTACGTGATTGTCCATGAGTTGTCATAATACGCTAAAACAAAAAGAAAAATTATATAATAAAATTCAAAAAAAGAAAATTAATTAATAAACCTTTTTCCATTCAGTATATGGAAGTTTATCAACAAGATCAGATGGAAGAAAATCTTTTAATCTAAAACAAAACAAAAAATTATTAACATTAAAAAAAAAAAAAAGAAATATTTACTGAATATTTTCAAATTGAGCTGTACTATCACCGAATCGAACACGATATATACAAGCGGCTAATTGAACAGCTTCATCATTCGAACATTTATGATAACCACGAATTAATTTCGGAAGTTCCTAAAATGAAATAATGTTTGTTTTTTAATTTTATTTTTTCATATATACTTGATGATAATGAAATATAATATCAGCCATTCTATCTTTTCCTGGTACAGCATTTGTCCATAATTTTCTCATAAAAAATATTTGATAAGTATATTTTGGTGGATCTTCACGTTGTTTTGTTTTTTTAATCCATTCCTATATTAAAATTATTAAATAAAAAAAAAAATTATTTCAACAAAAAAAAAAATAAAAATAAAAATTATTAATCAACATACAGTTAAATGTCGAACAAAATCAAAGAAAAAATCTCCTTCTGGTACACTTATAACTTTATCAAGAATTTTAACAAATAAACTAAAACCTTCACTTGATTGTAATTTAAGTCTATCAGCTATATTACGACAAAAATCTTTTGCACGTGTTGATGAATCAACTTCAAATGCTTCAGATGTATCATCTGGAAAATAAACTTTATGATAAATTTGTGTTGTCATATGTTGAATTGCTTCAACTTCAACTTGATGTGGTGGATGTTTACGTTGACCATTTCTAAATATAAAATTTAACAAAATTTTATTGAGAAAAATAATTATTTCATTTAATTTTCTTTGTTTTTTTTTTTACTTTAATATTCGTTGTAAACGTGCAAAACAATCAACAGCTAATTGATGTTTACGTGATCGTAGAAATAGATTAACTTCTTTAAGTAAGACAGCACTTGGTGCAAAACATCCACTTGATAACCACATTAATTCCCAACCACGAGATTCACTTGCTTGATTACCATTATCAGTTAATTGTTTAACAATTTGACAATAGATTTCATCTTTAAGAATTTCCTTTACAAAAAAAAAAAAAAAAATAATAAAGTGTTAATTATGTAAAATTTCTAGTTTAATAACGTGATGATGAAGATTTATTAAATATTATAAAACATATTTGTTTGTAAATATTGAATATTATAATAGAGGACAAGATAGAAATTAGCTTACAAGGGAATATTTTGAACTGTTCAATTGCTTTCTCATGGGCTTATAAATAACTCAATATGCTCTATAATTTGAGTCGATCTAAAACGATCTTAGCAAAAATTGTTGTTAGTACGAAAAATCAGCATAGTTAATAGCTAATAATCCACTAGCGTTTAGCGAGAAAACGATTGATCGATTGACAATGTTCCTTTGGAAGTTGATAATGCTTTAGCTATGCACAACGAGAGGGTATGGATATTTTTATGAATTAGAGAAGTCATGTTAGTAAATATTGTATCTAAGGGATAGTGATAGTTTATTGTCATTGCATAATAACTTGTTGGCTTACAATATCAGCTACTCTATTAAGTTCTACAGGTTTTTTTATTCGCAAAAAAAACTTTCAAACAACTTAACGGACTATCAGTTAAATCTTATATTTCAATGGTTTTTTTTTGCCTATAGATACTAAATAGTGTTCTAATAAAAACTGGATCCCTATTGAGATTTGACTAACCAATCGAATTGTTTTTTCTATAGGTTCCAGTTTTTCGAAAAACTCATATTTTCGAATTTTGCACATATACAGAATTCAATTAGATTAACTTCGGTATAAAAATTCAAAAGTTTTGAACAAAGTCTCTTCGAGATATAAGACTTTCAAGATATAGACTCTTCTTTTAAATATAGCTTCATATCTCGACGATACTTTGTTCAAAACCTCTGAAATTTTTCATGGAAGCTGTTCTAGTTGAATTTTCTATATGTGCAAAGTTTTAAGTCAAAATTCGAAAATACGGATTTTCCGAAATCCTGAAGCCTCACAAGAAAAAAAACTTCAATTGCTTTGTCAAATTTCAATAGAAGTCTAGTTTTTATTAGAATAGTACATAATATCTATAGGTATAAAAAAAAATCATTGAAATTTGCAAAAATTAAGGTTTCAAAGAATTAAAATAGAGTTATATAACTTTAGTTTTGAATTTTTTTCATATGAAAATCTTACATGTTTAAGTGCTGGATCGAAAATAGCATCTGTTAATTCATTTGTTGCTCGTCGTCGTAAACCTGTTTGATAATCACCCATATATTTAAGTATATTCATAAAACAAGAACATGCTTCTTCACTTAATTCTAATTTTTCTTGTAATTTTTTTAATAATGGTTGTCTTAATGGTTCTTTTTGAAATGCCCATAAACGATCACCATTATTATTCATTCCGGTACGTCGTGAAAATGTATTTGACCATGTACGTTTAGGTGGTAAACGAAAATTTATTTCAGCATATTTTTCTAATGTATAACCTTGTTCAGGTAAAAATTCTCCATTATTATTACCATTTAATGAAAATAAATGTTCATTTTGTGCTTGTTGTTGATTAATATCAGTCCATTGTAATGCAAATATTTGTAAAATATCTTGTGGTGGTTTTGATAATGTTGGTAATATATAAACGCATTCACTCGGAAATTCACCGGTTGAGCCTGTACGTTCATTATAACCAAAAAAAGTACCTGTTGAATTTGTACGTGTATCATCTTCTAATATAATTAAATCACCACGACGTATAGATAAACCTTGTCCTGATGAATCAAAATCTTGTATAACAACAACATATTTTGATTTACGTTTAAGACCTTCTAAAAAATTAATAACTAAATCACGTATATCATCAGCATTATTTGATGTAAATGTATATTCATCATTTTTAATTGTTATTATTGTAAAACTATTACTTTGTTGTCTACTAGATGATTTACTACTAAGTACTTGTGTAATTTCAGGAAATGATAATTCAAGTAAAACTTGTTCTTGATCATCAATAACATAAACACCTGTCCAATTAACAGCAATAATAACTTCATTTTTTGGTAATGTTGGTCCAGAAAATTTATATGCTTCATAAAAACGTGAAAATAATAATGGCCATTTAAATCGTGCATAATTAACAACATCTTCTTTAACACGTAAAATTGATATAGAATCTTTTGTATTATTAAAATGACGTTTATGAGCATGTATTATTATTTGTGACCAACGATCAGTTGCTTTATTTTGAACAAGTTGATTATCAGGAATATAATGAGGAAGTAATTCACGTAAACGATCAATATGCATTTCTTGACCATATTCAATATAATATTGTTGAGCAGCTATCATTGCTAAATCATCATCTAGGAATAAAAACAAAAGATTTTAAGTTTTTTTATTTTAAGTCATATTTTATAAAATTTGAAGGTTTAGAATTAAAAATTCTCTAAGTACATTCATTTAATAATCTCTAATATAATACAATCATCTTTTCAAAGGATGTTAAGAAGAACTAATCAATGCATAATGTATGCAAAGGTATTGTAAGGAAAGAATATAACATTCTTCAAATGTTAAGAAACTCTTTGAGCCTAAAATGTGGAACTTCTATGTGTTCTTTAGCCTTATTATACGAATACAAAATACGTTAATCTTTAGTTTTCTATAGTTATTTTCCAAAGATAATCGATCGCTAATTTTATTTCTTCATTTCGAACATAATTGTTTTTTCCTTTCTCTACTAGTACTTAGAGGTGTAAGCCGTACGGCTGAGCAGCCACCGCCGCTAAAAAAGATATTGAAATGATTATAGCCGTCGTTACTGAAGAGCCAGAAAAATCGAATCGGTAGCCGCTGGAAATTCTCAAAAATCGGAAATTTTTGTCCGCCACCGTTTGATCCTTCGACTTACACTTCTACTAGTGTTCTCTTTTTTATTTGCCTTCTTATTATTCATTTTTGTATTTCATGCCTCTTAATTGAACATATTGTATATATTCATTATATCTACAAAAGATCTTAAAGCACTATAATATATTTCAATAAGGTCGCAAACATCGATATTGATTATTTCTCGAAGTTATAAATTCACACCTTGTTATGCTTACTTTCACTTTATTTGCTTCGATATCGATCAATTTTAATTCAAAAACAAAAAAATGTTTACCTTTTTCACATCGATATTCACCAAATTTAATTCCACGTACAACTTGTTGATAAATTAAATTTGTTGCTACAGAATCATCTTGTGGATTATGCCATGGTGCAAATATTTCTTTTCGAAAAAATAATCTCCATGGTGCTATTTTTTCTAATGTACCTTGTTCTTTAGCATATTGTTCACATTGTGATATAGCATCCATAACATGATCCATACCAGAACCAAGTGATGATACTTTATCAAATAATGCAATATATAATGAAAAACCAAATTTATCAGTTAAATTAATTTTTTCAGCTAATAAATCACATAATTCACGTGCTGTTGTTGCTGAATCAGCTTTTAAAGCTTTTGAACTACCATCCATAAATGTTATTTGAAGTAATAATGGTTCTTTATGTTTTGTTGCCTGAAAAAATAAAACAATAAATTAAAATTCTTTTTTTTTTCCTTTTACAGAAAAACAATCAAGGATTATCTCTGCATCATGATAAAGTTAATGAAGGGTAGCAATTCTATGAATTCGTAAAATGATCAGTTGTTCCATGTGATGAGTTAAAGTTAATAATTAAACAATATGGATATCAATCGAATGTTCTTGATAACAAAAAAATTCTATCAGATGTTTTAAGAAGAAATAATATGTGATATTGTCATGCCTGATGATTCCACTTTTTTATGGCGAAAGAAAAATCCTAATCTAGAACCTCAATTAAGTAAAACATCGATGTTGCATATTTGTTCGCACTACGACCAGTATACCATGGTACTCAGAAGAACCAACAGTATATTATCGGTCAGTGAACTACTATTAGTCTGCCGTCAGTTTTAATTGCACGAGCAGTTTGCTGAGAGTAGAAAAGGTTCATTAAAACTATGATTGCTCCGTGAAAAAGATAATTTAAGAAAATAAATTAAGGGCTCCCTCAGAAATAAATTTTTTTCATTTTTCATCTGATTTTAACAAAATTTTCAGAGAATGTTAGTCTTGGCTAGAATAGATCATGGGTAAAATATCTTCCCCAAGTCTCCGAGACACTCACAAATTATAGTCACTTCATTAGTGAAAAGTATCCTTTACAAGGGCAAGATTTTCAAAATATGGACACGAGCTAATATGTCGGAGTGGTTTTGAACTTATAGAGTACACTTAGGGCTAGATCATCATAGAATCCAATTTTTTAATTTTCCTTTGTGCGTTTTTTTATAAAAAAAACTTTTTCAAAAAATTCTGAAATTCATAGCGAGTGAGATGTCTATCCTACATTCTAAAAAGGAAAAGGCTTTCTCAGAAACCGACTTAGGTAAGTTTCCGATACCTTTTGTTTAGAGTGTACTCATACTCCACATATGTACAATCAATTCAGAATTATCCAAACTAATATGAAATTAACTTTCGTACTACTCAGCTACAAAAGTTTTCATACAATGTAAGTTCATATTCTTCAGCCGCGGGGATCTCCCGAAAAATCGCAACGTTCTTCTTTTAACAAAAAAAAAATGACGCCAACTTCAACTATCCTATCTCATTACTCAATTAGCTACGAATTCATAAGTATAATATATTATTGTTTAAAAGAAAACGAAATATTTCTTAATATATTAAAAATAAACTATACTTGTAATTCAAGCCATGATGGTGGTTGTGTTCTTAAACCATTCATCATTGTTCTTGATAATCTTTCATAACAATATCTTGGAAAACCATTTGGACCATTTAATATAAAATTTTGTAAATATTTAATTAATTTTGATGATGGTGCAAAACAACCAACACATAATGATAATAAAATCCAACCACGTGCAATTGATTGTGATGATGGATTTGATGTTAATTGTTTACATATTTGACAATAAATTTCATCACGTAATTCAGCAACATGTATACCAAGACCAATAATAAAATGTAATTTTTCTAAATTTGATGTTGGACGATCTTCTAAAAATGGATTCATACCAGACATTTTAATTTGTTGTGTTGAACTTAATATATCTAAATCTTTTAAACGTGTTATAGCAACATCAGTTGATAATTTTGATTTACGTTTTAATGTCATATTAACTAATTTTTGTTTTACAGAACGTGATGTTGTTTTATTTGATGTTGATGATAAACCATTATTTAATATTATTGATGTTGAATTATCAGGAAGTGTTAATGATGGTTGATTATCAATTGATTCATTTAATTTTTGTGCTTCTTCCAAATCTTTTTTATTAAATTTTCTACCAAGTGTTGAATGAATTTTTGTCATTACAGATTGTTTTTGATGACCTACATTTGGTGTACGAACATCAGGTAAATCACACATAAATCGAAGAATTGTTATCCAAATAGCTAAAGCAGCCTAATTAGCAAAAAAATAAAATAAATTTTTATTAGAGAGAAAATCATTTTAGATTCATAGTTAAAATGAATAGATCGATAGGTAGGAATCGAGATAATACGAAGACTTTATTTATGTTGATATAGTTTCGAATAATTGTTTTCAAAATTGAAATTATTTACAAGAGAAGATCCTTAAGTTTGAGGCTGTATGCCAGTTTGCAACTATGATGTAAAACATTCTTCTTAGAGTTCTGCGAGATCCGAAAAAATCTTGTTTGTTCTGTCCTACAAGACTTTAGTTCTTCTTCATAGACTGTCTTTTGATAGGTAACTCGAAATGACTGTAAACTGTGTTATTATTTCTGAAATTTTAGAACAAAAAATACAAACCAATTGATCACGTTCAGATTTAATTGCTAATAATGGTTGTTTTAATGTTTTCTTTGTAAATTGTGGTGTAGCATTTCCTTGAAAATAAGTTGAAGCAAATTTTGCAAATGTATATTCTTTTAAATCTTCATCTTGATCAGGTAATGGTAATGGTTTATCAATTCTTTCAATATTATCATTTAATTGTGGCATATTTCCTAATGTTGATTGCATACCACCTGTTGTAATTGTTGATGGACGATGTATTGGTGTTGTACGTTCATCATTATTTGATGGAAACATATTATTAAATAAATCATTTTCATCTGTATAAGTTTTTCGTTCCATTAATAAACGTTTTTCTTTAGCACGTTGTTGTTCAAGACGTTCTTGTTCATGTATTTCATTTTCAAGAAATTTTAAACGTTCTTGATATTTTCTTTCAGCTTCTTCTTTAGCACGTTTAACACCTAATGTTGTTATTAAACGTTTTTCTTCTTCATATCGTTCTTGTTCAGCTTCACGATACATTTTTTCTTCAATACGATAACGACGTATTTGTTTTTGTGCAATATGTCGTCGAACTTCAGATTGTAAAATAAGTATTGAATTTAATTTTCGACTATAATTTTGACGAGCTAAATTAAATATAATATTATTAGATTGAAGTTTTATTTTTTTTTTATTTTTTATCTTACCAAGATAACCACGACAATAACGTTGAATATTAAGTATACGTGAACGTAAAACAGAATAACGAAGTGTTAACATACGAGTATGAAATTGTGTTTGTAAACGTGTAAAACCATTACACATTATTTGAAAACGTTTTACTTCACGATGACTTTTACAATAACGTTGAATAAGTAAAACACTTTGACGTATAGAAAGAAATTGTCGATGTGCAATCCATTGACGTATAGAATTTTGTAAAATAAGAATTTTACGAGCCATTACTTTTTCACGAGCTTGTTCAAGAAATACATCATGAGCATCCTATAATTGAAATTTTATAAAAATGATTTTTCTATGAATAAAAGAAATCTTAATTCAATCATTTTGAGATTCCTTTTTTTTTTTCGTCGTCGAATCTGGTATTTTACATTTTGGTAATTCTTCATCTTATGAAGATCTAATCATAGTTAAAATACTAAATCAAAGCATTCGAAGACTAATCGGCATGACAAAATATCGGTCATTGGTATATAGGGAGGCTTCGAACTGGAAAGTAAAGAATGCTAAGCTTGCCAATGAAAAGAGTACGATTGATAATGTTTGATATATCTTATTCCTTGAAAGTTTTGAATGTTTTAAACAGGCGAAATCTTTCGTAGAGTGAACCAACTCGAAAAGCTGTGTAAAAGATAATCAAAGAATTTATTCTTAAATAAATATGACTCAGTAGAAAACTAATTCTTCAATAAAATATTAAACGATAGGATACGAAATAAGATAATGTCTTCATTTTTTTAAAATCAAATCCCATAACGAACACTATTTTAACTTTTATTTGTACATCGCTTCATTTCGTAGTAAAATCTCCCCGCGGGTAAAAAGAATTTCGTAACGGTTAATTTTTTTTTTGAAATAGATCAGCTTTGGCTGAAGAAAAATCAATGAAATTATTCTTTGTAATATATCGAAACAGTCTCTATGAATGACCACATACAGATATTACAATACAAAAAAGATACTGAAATTCCTTAATGCTTGGTCATGCTGTAATATAAATTTTTAATTGTTGTATCGGTTTAATTTCAAAATCACTGAACATAATTCATTATTATTATATCTTATGACTATCTATAATATCGTTTACCATACAGGTATTTTTTCTTACTAACCTTGAGAAAAACTTTTGTTTTTCCAATTTGATAATCTTGATTAATCAAAACAGTTTTACAAATTTTATCTGCAGCCAATCGACAATCACCTTCACTATGTGATGGTCCAATACTTGATGCCAATAAACGATATCGATCAACAAAATCTCGAAATAAATGACGAATTGGATAACCTTTTCTACGAATACTTATTGTTTCCATCATTCCTGAATAACGTAATTGTCGACAAACTAATGCTCGATCAAAATTCTAAAAAAAAAAAAAACATTTTTTGTTTTTTTTTTGAAATAAGAAAAGAATAATTTACATTTGGTGTTTTATATTCATTTGGTTTAATACAACGAATAAAAAATGGTTGACATGCAGATAATATATTCATTAATGAATCAAGTGATTTTTTAAATTGTGTACCAAGTGACGGTGCACGTTTACGTGTTTCGGTACCAATTTGAAATTCACTTAAAAATAAATTTCGTAAAAATTTACTTTTTGTTTCTTGTAATAATTTCATAAGATCTTGACTAAATGTATCACGATTTTTTTCAAGAAAATCTATTTAAAAACAACAAAAAAATTTTAACTTAAAAAAAAAATACGAAATATTCAAATACATACTTTCACAATCATAATAAACATTACCAGCAAAATGTCGAATACCAAAACTAATAATATTATCAATTTTTCTTGGAATAAAATTATCATTTTTCGAATGATTTGCATGAAGTTTATCACATAATGAACGATCTGTACCTTTTGGAAATCGACTTTCTTCATCAATTAATGCAATTATATTCATTGATTTAATTGCTATTAAATCAAGTATACGTTGATTATCTTCAAATGAAATATGTTTCCAATTAATATGTTCATTATTATATTCTTCTTGTTCAAGTTTAAATATATGATGAACAAAAAATTGTTGTAAATTTTCATTAGCATAATTTATACATAATTGTTCAAAACTATTTTGTTGAAAATTTTCAAAACCAAATATATCCAATATACCAAGACTAAATAAATATTTCTTATATAAAAAAAAACTATTTGATTCAAAAGGTCTTCTACAATTGAATTTTTTTAAATCTCTGAATGACAGATGAAAGTTAACCGTTTTATCTTCATTCTTAAAATATGTATTCTAATTTTCACACTATAGTAGGAATATTACAGTACCCTAGGAAATATGTTGAGTTCATGGTACCCTGATACCAGTATGTTTCGGGAGGATGAGAGTATTTTATGGGTATTTAACACTTCACTATAAAATGTTGCGAAACGTTCAATCTACTAATTTTTTATAGATTCCTATAGGAACCGGATGGGTGCCTGGCAAGTACTTATGTACTGATGCAATTCTCGGCAGGATACTCAATCAAGATACTGTGATATACTGGTACCTTGAACTCAGTACATTCAATAGGGTATTAACAAAGAACCCTATGTGCAACATGCATTATACGAAACAAACAACCTGTAATTAAAGTTACATTCCAATTATCTAAGTTATATTAGTAGCGAAAGGATAATCCTTTTTTTTTGCATTCATTGCCACGTTATCTGATTTGCGACTTACAATTTTTTCAATAGTGATGAATGAATTAACTATAATAGGATTATGACTAATTGTACAATTCTGCGAAAAGTATTCGATCTCTAAAAATGCTTGAACTAAATTGAGACTAAGGAAAAAAGTTCGAACTCATAGCTTATTGCTGTCGAAATATTGCATTATTACAGTATTTTTCAACACAATAGAAAGTATCAGGTCACTTGATCTGTTCCTATCCTGCAACAAGAACATCGAATCTGTAGGTATATATGAGCGATGTAAACGATGCGCTTTGACCATGGCTCTATCTTGGGATAGAAATAACGAAAAGATTTGGAACTGTCGCAAAAAATCTATTCTTGTTAGGGCTTGTCTCTATGCAAAGCTTCTAGTCGAAATTGGAAAATTAGTTTTCCTAAGAAAGACCGCGATATAAATTTAAAAAATATCGAAAAGGTGCAGTATCTAATAAACTAATGGTTCAAAAGTGATTCATCAGCTCGCGGACTTCCCTTGTTACTCGAAAATTTCAAGTGTCTTCAACAATAGCTTCTACTTACGAAAATTTAGAAAAATAAACTAAATCCTTTCTTAGTCAAATCTGACAGAAGTATTATAAATACAAAATGATCTTCTATCTTTATGAGTTAATTTGTAAAGCAATATATTTTAATTACCTTTTTCGATATGCTGATGGATCTTTTGGTTTAAAAATTGCCGAATTGATTTTTTCAACAATCCAAATAAACATTTTTCCATAAATTCCTTTAACAAATGCATCACTAGAAAAAAAAATGAACAAACAAAAAAATACAATTATTACTCAATAATTTCATTAGTCTCCATACCGAACATCAAAAGCTTGTTCTTGACTAAGAGGTGTTATAACAGCTTCACCATGAGCAAAAATTGTACGTTTTAATAATCCATCACGAAGACCATTTTCATCAAGCTTAAAAAAAATTTTTTTTTTTAAATCGGTAAAATACAGATATAAAAAACAAGATTTTATTTTTACTTTAAGTAATTTCGAAATAATTCGAAGTACATTTATATTCGCAACTGTACACGTATCCATATTTTGAGTTGTTGTTGCTAAAAAAAAAAACTTTATTTCATTAAAACAAAAATCAAATCTTATTAATCTACCTTGAAATTTTAAATTTCCCAAATGTAAAACAACTGATAATAATCGTAGAATATCATTTAATTCTTCTTCAGTAAACATTAAAACTTTACAAGCACTTTTTATTGTTGACCATTCTTTTCCATCATCTCGACTATCACAATAAATAGTTCCATCAAGCTTTAACAAACAAAAACAAAAAAAGAACCAATAAACATTATATTAGTTTTTATTTTATACCTGATTAAGGTAAACATAATCACTAGCAGTTGTTAAATCTAATATATGTTTTTCTTCTTTCGACATTCCAGCTAACATACAATAAAAAACATGATAATTTCGTTCATCACGTGCCTATAATCATATAGATTTTTTGTTTTCTCTTTTGAAATTTCAAACAAATGAAATCAACAAACTTGAGATACAATACGAGATTTTTCTAATAAATATTGTTCAATTTTAGCACCTTCAATAGCACCTCGTCTATCAAAATGTATATCAATATATTTTCCAAAACGAGATGAATTATCATTTCGAACTGTTTTTGCATTACCAAATGCTAAAATAAATATAATTAATTATAATTTATAATTAAAAGATCTTGTTGGATATGGTGACCTATCTTGAACTAGGATATTGTATGTGTGCTTTTGTAGAGCAATTTTTGGAATATTAAATGTTATATAAGAAATCAAATTTTCATATGCTGAGAGTCCATTTATTGGTTATAATACTTGAGAAATCTAGCGTATTTCTTAACTACTTGATATTCCATTGTGTTCAACGCTGTATCACAGAATAAGTGAGTGCAAATGTGAAGTTTTCTCAAAAATTATACTCTATCGAGCTCTATATGTTTTACAGATAAGATCTTTCGGAACAGTAGGGCCTCATTGTCAATTTACAAGGTTGTCCCCTAGAATAGCCTATTTTTCTCTATGTAGGAAACGATATATTGACGATATTTAAAAAATTTTTATGAGCCTATAATCAATACAGTATATCCAAATGTACTCATAAACCACTCCATTATAAACGGTAACATAAGTGTTTTGGCCTCCAGCAGTCTAGAAGAGATTTGTTATTTTTATTATATTGTTTTCAAATTTTTGTTTCAAGTATTCAAGTTTGATTTATGCATGAAACCCTAGAAGAATCTGTAAATATCTCATGTTCATTTTCAAAAATAATTATTTTCGTACCTCCGTACCTCCTGCTTCAGAAGTTTGGAGGTCAAAATTTTTTTTTTCTATTTATAAAGGAGTTATTTATGTCAATTCATCAGAGATGATGTGTTGATTATTGATACATAAAAATTTTTTAATAAAACCGTTGAGTATTGATAAAATATCGTTACTATACTGGCCCCTTCATATAGGATAATAGGCTAATCTACGGAATAATCTTACAAATTGACAATGAATCTCTACTGTATCGTAGAATGTTATCTGTAAAACATATAGAGCTTGATAGTATACAACTTTTGAGAAAGTTTCACGTTGGTACTCGCTTGATCTCTAGCACAACATTGAAATATCAAATGATCAAGAAATAAACTAGACCTAAGAGAAAGGACAAGTTTTCAGTATGAAGAAAGTAACGAAAAATACTATTGATTATAGAAAAGCAAAGAATATTTGAGGAAAACTTGATTTCTTATATACCATTCTATGCGTCGAAAATTGCTTTCCAAAAGCACATAGGATTCCATTTTAAGATAGGTTACCAAATTCGACAAGGTTCTTTTTCTTTCTGCATTATCTACCTTCAAGTATTGGATTAGCATCAAGTATTTGTTGTTCAATCCATGAATGTTGTCCACTTGTTGCAGCCAAAAATTGTAAAATTAATTTTGTTGATTCAGTTTTTCCACTACCACTTTCACCACTTATAATAATACATTGATCATGTTGATAACGTTGCATATTCCAATAAGCATTATCACCAATAGCAAATATATGTGGTGGTAATTCACCTATTTTTGCATTTGAATATTGACGAATATATTCAATATTATATATATTTAATAATTTATATGGATTAACAGCAACTAAAATTGATCCTGTATAAGTCTAAAAAAAAAACGAAGAATTGTTCTGATATTTTTTTTTTTGTTTAAGAAAATTCATACATAAATATTATCTTCTTTATAACGCATATGAAGATTATGAAGTATAGCAGATTCTTTAAGATCTCCTAATAAAATCATATCATGAACACCTTCGACAGAACTAATATGCATTGGACGAAATTTAGTTTGAATAGGAAAATGAAGTTCCTAAAAAAAATATTTTAATAAACCAAAAAAAAAAAAAAATAAATTCTATACTTGTTCATTATCATCAACTAAAATAATTTGTCCGGCTTGTGTAGCGACCACACGAGCACCAATTTCGACATTGAACTCGCTGCCGGTACGTTGATCGACCCAGACATGATCACCCTATAAAAACAAAAATATTTAAAAAAAAAAACCAGCAGTTTTTAAGTGCAAAGCTGACCTGTAAAAAGTAGTTGCTTATCGGTATCGATGGCATGACTTTTCTATACGTTCTAATTCAATCTATATGATTTAACGATAATCATCATCATCATATCCTCATTTGTTTACTCATCGCGTATATACATAAGCAAGCAAACGCGTGTATATGTATGCTTATTGAAAATCACGGGTCCTGCCCTCTGTGCATACAACGAGAGAGAGAGAGATAGAGAGAGAAAGAAAGTATTATTCAAGTACAATTACGATATACGTGTGTGTTCATCTATTGACATTCTCTTTCTGTACAATATCGTGTCTCGTTATATGCATATTATAATAATCATTTATGATTGATACGGGAGAGTAAAGACTTTATTTTGTTCGAATGTTTTACTACATACTCATTAGCACACACATTCGAACAAATAGTTATAACCATAAAAGATAAAAGATGACTCTGTTTTCTTCTTCTTCTTCTTCGTCTTAACTAACCGCCGTCAAACAAATATTAGTATCAAGATTGTCCTATGTTTATTGCTATAAATGATGTTCATTTTTCTAGAAAGATATTTCTTTTTTTTTTTTTGACTACACATTTATGTGTGTGAATGAATCTCGATCAACATTGAATATCAATATGTACACAAGAGGAAAAAAGGGAAGATAAGGAATTTAGAGAATAAGCACACGTCAGCAAGCGAACATTGTCGTCGATAAAGACACATAGTTTGCTAAGAGATCAATTCTTAACGCAGACAACTGTATTCATGATGTAAGATATAACGAAAAAAAAAAAAAAAGAAAAAAAAAACGGAGAGAAAAATCATTTGTAAATCAAGGCGGAATATACAAAGTATGATATTAGAATAAATTGTCGATTAGAACGATAGTATTTATATAATGGACACTAATTCTATTTATAGAGTTTTTTATTAAGTACTTAAGTACAAATAGAATTATTTTAGTATAAAAATAAACTAATTGACTTACTTTTGATACGCTCACCATTCAGCATAAACCTGGAAAAAGATAACATAAAACAGATGCACAGTTACATGAACATGCTAGACACTCACTTTTATAAAAACATATGGAAGATAGAGAAGACAAATTTGTTAAAAACTAGCAATAGCACATACACGCATACATATAGAGATTATGCATCACATTTTCTTCACTTTCCTTTCAGGTGTGTATATGCTTGCATGCCCGCCCGGTAAAAGCTAGTCGACTGCAAGGAGTGGTTCTCTTCTTCTTCTTCTTTTCTTCCCGCGAACACCCTATAGCGTTTTTTTTTTATTTGAACAAAATCTTGTTTCTTCTCTTGCATACATATGTATGTGTACTCATTTTTGCGTTCTTTGTCTGACCACTGCAATGACTGGCCAAATGTAATCGATGCACAGACTACCCTTTGTGCTGACTCTTTTCTCGTTTTCTTTTTTTCTTGTATTATTAGTCTTGTACTGAGCCCAAGTAAACGAAAGAAGAAGAAGAAGAAAATGAAGAGCGAATAGTTCTTTATTTTTATTTAGACAAATAGTGTAGACACCGTCACAATCACGAACATACTTAACTATCTGATCTGTCAACTTGCATGTCATTGTATTTTCTTCTTACTTACTCTTCAATTTGTTTTAACGTCTATTAAGAAATGCTTACTTCAATGACCAAGTAAAACAAAAAAAAAGTGTGTGAGAGAGAGAGAGACAGACACAGGGAACGAAAGCAATAAAGACGACAAGTACTTCATCGTCTCGATTGACGCATCAAAAACAAATCAATGTCGACCTTCTGTTTGAAACGAATGGTTCTCATTTTTCTTTTCAACTAGCATGAAAAGAACACAGCTGTAATGTGCCATTACTCAAAAGATTATATATATGTGGAAAAAAAAAAGAATAAAGGAAACGAACCCAAGGTTTATCATGAATAGGTGATATCTATTTGTTTAAATGGACTTTCAACATTTTACGTGCAATGGATAAATATAAATTTGAGAAATGTGCATATCGAAACAAAAATACTAAATATAAAAATCTATCTGTCAAGAGCTAAAACAAAATTATGAACTCTTTTCTTTGCCAAAAGAAAAAGGTAGTCGGGATTTATTTGCGGTTTTATGATTAATATAGATGTCGTACTAAATAATCTTTTTGATTGGATAAAATAACTTTATGAATTACAACACCAAAAATTAATAAAAAAAATCATCATCATTTTTAAATAAAATGCCTTTCTGTGAACTTCGTATTCCTGTTGATTCAAATACAACAGAAAATTCTCTTTCAAAATTATTAATATCATGTTTTGATCTTGGTTATGATCGAATTGTTCTTTGTCAAACAGATAACTTACGTGCATCAACTTCAAATACTTCTTCATCAAAAAAAAAGAAACAAAAATTAAATGAAACAGCACCTACATCATCATCATCATCATGGACATGTCCAAAACCATATATTGCTCGTATACCTGATTTAATTATTCAACGATGTCGTCAAACAAATCGTAAATTTCGTCTTTATTCACGTCTTAATGTTATTATACATGATAATCAATCGTTACATTATTTAAAACGTTCAGATGTACAACAAAATTTTGATTTAATTTCATTACAACCATCAACACGTGATATTCTTCTGTATTTACTTAATTCAACAACAATACAATATGAATTACTTGTTCTTGATTCAAATGATCCTGTACTTTTACCATTTCCATCAAAACTTATGCGTGCAACATCTGAACGTGGTATTACATTTGAATTAATTTATAGTAATGCATTACGTGATACATTTGAACGACGAAATTTACTTGCATTTGGTCGATCACTTGCAACAAATATTTTTAAACATGGTCAATCAATTATATTAAGTTCAAATGCAAAAAATTCATTACAAATTCGTTCACCATATGATATGATAGAAATTGTACAATTATTTGGATTTAATGAAGAAATAGCAAGAAAAATAATTAATGAAAATCCAATGAATGTTTTAGCACGAGCATTTAGTCGTAAACAAACTGTACAAGGAACAGTATGGTTAGATACAACAACAACAACAACAGATGAAGAAGATACTAAACAACAAACAACAACAGTTACACCATTTGTAGCAACTGAAACTATTCTTCTTTGATAAAATAATGTTATTGTTTAGGATTTATTAATTCAAAAATTATTTTTCATCTATATTATAAATTCACATTTTACTAACGAGCGAAACTCATCAACTAAAACCTTTCATTAGAGTTCATAGGTTAGATACGAATACTTTTAGAATTTTTATCTATACTATGAGCTCAAACGAAAGGTATCAGTTGATGAGATTTCCTCGTTAATAAAAAGTTTATTAATGAGAACTTCTAATACAATAAGAACTATGAATCTTCTTGATTCATACATTGTTTGTATATGAATATCGACTAATTGCTTCCCTTTGTTAAATCAATACATGTCAATAAAGTATTCTCATTGTTTTGTATCTGTTATAACAAAGGTATGTGTCTGTAAGACTTGCGAGAATAGTGCCTCATAATTGATTAATCGCAGATATTTGCATCATATAGATCCTAATGAATTATAAATAATCCGAAAAGAGTTCCGACATATTGCATTTTTACGATATTTTTGGAATACAATGCTGCAATTCTTCTCAGGAACACTAATTTTCGAATTTCGACTTGAAAATTTGCAAGGTTAAAAGCCTTAACGAGAATCATTAATTGTGAAAGTATCAGGTCATTTAGATTTGTTCCTGTCCTAAAATAAGAACATCGAATTTCCGGGTGTATATGAGGGATGTAAATAGTACACTTTTACTATGGCTGTATCTTTGAATAGGAACAACGAAAATATCTAACGCTTTCATAATGAACTAGTTTTGTTAAGTTTTGCTTCTATGTAAAGTTTCAAGTCGAAATATGTGTATCCGAAGTGTTTTCTTGATATTTCATAATCCATTAGGATCTATATGATGTACATAGACCTAGTTGAAAAGCGATTAATCAGTTGGAAGACTTCCCTCGTTAATGTCAAATATATTTATATATATATATTCTGTAAGATACACAGATTGGATTAATAAAATGTAATTTCAAAAAGTCTAAATCATTAATTAAATTTTCCATAAAAGTGAACGAATAGTACAAATGTTATGAATAAAACGATACGTTTGACACACACTTAACAAATGATTACAAGATCTTGTATACAGGATAATGATGTTAACATAGTTTTAGATTCTTCTTAATTTATAATCAATTCATAAAAAATCTTATCCAGATATTCTATTGATTTTCTCACCGACATGTACGATAAAAATTTTATTTCTTTTAAAATTGTTTTGATGATATGAAACATCTTCTTCATATAATTAAATGATTCAACATTCACTTCACATTTGATTAACTTATTTATTACTTGATCACATGTTGTAGACAGTAAAAGACAACATTGTTATTGTTACTGTTACCAATTCAATCCTTGATGACTCTGTTATCATTTCATTTTCTTAATTACATTGTACTTGTGCTTGCCATATGGCACAATTGTCTTTCAATGGTTTCTTTATTCTGTATATGATGTAATTATCGTTAAATATATGCCATTACTCAACACGCGACTTGATTCTATACGTACATATGTCAACACATATGAATGAATGGTAACTTTTTGACACAAAAAAAAAAAACTGGAAATAAGCCTAGATAATATCTGGGTAGTGCATTTTATTATATTTTATAATTATGTTTGATTCAATGATAAAATTGGCTTTACTCGTTGAAAAGACTCAAATTATTTTTTTGAACTCTGCATAAGAAATGAATAGTCAGCGACAGTTCAGAACATATTCAGATTCTTCTAACGAAGAAATTATGTCTAAAAAGAATATTTTTGAGTGGACCCAAAGAGAAATATCTGTGGAACAAGCATTACTATACATTTTGTTGTATAATATGAATATTTTCTGAATGTTCAAAGCTAGACAGTTAAAATTTTTATCGTTGGCTTAAACTTTCAATTTCTATCTCATTTAAAATTTTGCATGAAATTGGAATAACAATTCATGAGTTATAGATTAAACAAATTTCAAAATATCACTGTACAGAATAGCAAACATTTTCTTATCGAAAAGTTAATGAAAAACTTCTCTATTTTATCTCAATTCAATGATGATGGCATATTCTTTACATTTTGACAATCTAAAAATCTAGACTTAAGTTCAAACTTAGTACTTATAATAAGATAATTGCACTGCCGTTCTAATACATAGTACAAAAAAAAAGAGGAATAGTTTTATAGATTCAATCCATACATATTAAAAATAATATAGTTTACTTGAAGAAAATGTAATCGATGCGTCACTTTCCTGTTTCTATATTTTGTTCTTTGTCTTGTAGAAGTTCAAATAAACCGCTATATAGAGAGAAAAGTAATAAAATCATATAATCACTTCAAAATAATATTTTTTATCTAGCCCTTGATTATACCTCATTCAAGCCATTAGATTTAATGACTTTCCTAGACAACCTAATGTAGCATTAAATGATTTCCGTCAAATATTTTATGATAGCAGGAAGTGAACTAATGTGTTCATTTTGTAAAATGTACGTATTTCTAAAATGATAATTAGTTTTTTTTTTCTAATACATTTCATATACATTATTATTCTACATGTAAATGATGACGATTCGAAAAACGTATTGAACTAGCAGTTAGAGAAGAATTTACTTGTCTTATTTAAATTTGTTTTTGTTTTTCGGTATTATCAAATTACTATTTTTCTAATATTTGATGATATATAATCATCTCGTTCTTATTATGTATGTCGATGTAATGAACATATTATTTTATTCTAGTAATTACATTTTTAATTGTTCCAATCTGAACTACACAAGTGTGTTGAAATAAAATCGTCAGAAATTGAATGCTACAATAAAACTAAATACTCAATATTCGAACTTATGTGAACAGAATCGGTCACTTGTCTATCTAATTTACGTAGCTTTTTCTATCAATTTATTTATTAGAGTTATTATATCTTTTCATATTTTTATTAAATCAATAATTAAATAACGCCTAATGTTATTTCGATGAATGTATTAAATTAGAATAGTCAAATCTAATAAACAATGCACTCAATGATTGTTTTCCGCCTCGCAATTCATTGAGCAATTTTGCATATGAAAGATAAAAAAACAAAACTATTTACTACATAAAGATGAAAATTTTCAATTTGTAGGTTTTGTTTTGTTAATCAAAACAATTTTGATCATCGATCAATTATATTTAAATACGAAATACATAACAAAAAAGATTTTTTTTTCTATATGATAAATACTTTTGAAACAATTATTTTATTCAAAAAAAAAACAAAAAACAAATTAATAAATTTTATGAATCGGCAATTGTCTATATGTTTTATTTTTGTGTACCGAACGAAGAAATCAGACTATATGTTACCGTCAACGATTAATCCTTTGTTTGTAGTAAGCAGTAGTAATAGTGACAAGCGAAGAATGTTAATCAGACCAAACAACAATTAGTTGACGAACGAACGACCGAACGGATGAATGAAACAAATCTAGATATGTTATCTGTCTCGTTCACTCGTCAACAAAAAGGCGAGGACGAATATTCCTAACATAGATGGCTATGGAATTGGACGATTGCATCACGAAAGATTGTTCCACTATCTATCGTTTTCAATTTGCAAGTATAGCTTTTATATGTGGTATTTATCTTCCATATACATTTCATTCTAATATATGGTCACTTTATACACAACCATTTACGCCTATTAATTGTACAACAATAAAAAATCCTTTTATACTTGGAATAACAAATAATATAGCAACAAAACCATTACCAATAATACTAACAAATAATAATAATCGTTCTGATTGTTGTCCATGTCATGGAATTCAAAATGGTAATATCAATGATAAACGTTTAATAACACTTTGTCAAGAATGGATAAAAAATATCAATCCAATAGATGTACGAAAAGCAACTATTATTGATGAAGTAAGTTTATTCTATGAAAGAACATTACAGAATAAGATCGTAAATCTGTCTTACTGTCAATAGAATAGTAATTTAATAAATAAATTTATTTTTATTATAGTGGTATTTGGCATGTGGAAATGAAAATCGAAAACGTCTTATGCTTGGTTCAATTTCATTCTTAATTGCTGAAATAATCGGTATTATTACTATTGGCATTTTAGCTGATCAATATGGAAGAAAATTGATGCTTCTTATGTGCCTTTATATACCGGTGGTATGTATTTATATAATATTGATTTTTTTTATTTATATTATTTTTTTTTTCTAGCTTTTCGGATCATTAGCTGCATTTACAACTACTTATTCTTTATTTGTTATTCTTCGATGGCCTGTAGGATTTTTAAATAAGGTATTTATTTTATTTTCTATATTACAAAAAAAAAAATTTCTCGTATTTTGCAAAAAAAAAACAAAAAAATATATAGGGTCTTCTTCTACTTGGTTTTGTAATGGTTATTGAATCATGTGAATATAAACATCGAGCTCAAATTGGTTGTCTTCTTCTTGCATCAATACCTATTTTTGGAATTATTATTGGTGTTACATATTTTTTTTTATTAGATTGGCGACATATGCAATTATTGGGTATGATTTTATTCAATTATTTTCAATAATTTTTATTTCTATATTATTCAGGTACATTAATTGCTACATTAACACTCTGTTATCCATGGTAATTTTGCTTTTATTCGAATAAAATCTTCTTCTTCTTTTTTTTTCTTATAAATATAAATTCTAGGCTTATACCAGAATCTCGTCGATGGTATGTAAATAGTCATCGTGTATCACGTGTTAATAAACTTTTACAATTATGTTCAACTAAACAATCACCGAAATTAGGTTTAAATAAAATTGGTTCACCAGCACCAACTACAATTATTTATGATAAACCAATTTTATCACAAAATTCATTACGTGTTCAAACAGGTTCAATATCATGTTTAATTATGGAAAAACAATTGCGTATAATAACTTGTTGTTTATTTATACTTTGGTTTGATGAAATTCTCTTTTTTTTTTTTTTAAATAATTTTCTAAATTGTTTTATTTAGGTTTATTTCATCATTTTGTTATCGATCTACATTTTTTCCAACAATTTTACCACATCCAACAATAAATTATGTTTTAATGAATGCTATTGAATTTTTTTCATTTATTATTGCTCTTATTGTTGCTTATAAGTCAGTAAAAATTGATTATGATGTAGAGAAATTATAAAAAAAAAATATATTTTTTAGAATTGGACGTCGACCTCCATTGGCTGTACTTATTTTAATTAGTGGTCTTTCTGCAGTTTCTTTAGCTATTACATTACTTGGAACAGGTTTGTTAATAAAATAATCAATGTTTTATTTTATTTTGAAAGTATAAATTTTATTTTATAGGACATACTTGGTTAGAAATAATATTTTCACTTCTTGCACGTAGTTGTTTACGTACTTGTTATTGTATATTGATTTTATTAACATCTGAACTTTATCCAACATCAATTCGGTAAAGTTTTTTTGTTTTTTTTTATATTCATCAACTTATATTTGATAATTAATTTTTAGAGCAACTGGTTTAGCTATTGGACTTATAGGTGAAATTCTATCAATAATTCTTGTGGAAATTCTTTTTTACGTATGTTTAATTGAAAAAGAAAAAATTAAATAAAAAAATCTTTTTATGTTTTTTTTTCTTTCTAATTTAGTTTTTAATTGATCGTACATTACTTTTATTTATATCTGGTGGTATGTTATGTGTTAGTTGTTGTTTAATAATACCATTACCTGAAACAATTCTTTATGATTTACCTGATTCACTTACGGATTTACAATCTATGAAACATTCAACATCAAATGATACTGATGGTGATATGTCATTATCATCACAACGTCATCATGTTATTGATTCTAATACACTTCTACGTGAACCACAAACAAATACAGCAATTACATCTGATCTTAATGATTTATCATCACCACCTCAACAACTTGCACCAACACCAAAAACTATTTTAAGATCACAACAACAACAAACTACAAATGGTGGAAATGGTAAAACTGTAACAATTCATTCTCAACCAGAAATTATACAATTACAATCGAATACATCATCATTAAATGGACTTTCAAATCCATGTTATTTTGCTTCATTAAATAATGCTATTGAAAAATATGATATTGAACAACATATAGATAATACAGTGGTGATCAGTATTCGTGGTACACAAACTAGTACAAATAATAATAATAATAATAATAATAATAATAGCTGTAAAGATCATGAAGCACAAGCAACCAAATTTTAGATATATAAACAAATAACAAAAAATATTCAGTTTTTGTTTTGTTTTTTTTATTTATTAGTAAAATATGAAGAGTGTTTCAAAGTTTAATATTAAATATTAATATAGAATGATTATTATAGTCTTTATTGAAAGAAGAAAAACAAGAGACAATCTTATGTAGGAATAGACCGTAGTTTCAAAGATGACTTTTGTTTTTGTATTGAAAATTCATTGTACCGTCATTTTTTTTTAATATCAATTCAGCTCAGTTTTGATTGCTCGGTCCACAGATATCATTAGATTTCGTAAATAAGGTTTAGAATTGATCGAAATCTATGAGAAAATTCGACCAATTTTGTTATCTATAAGAAATCAAACTATCGCATTCAAAGTTGATCACTGACAAAAATTCGTGATTTTGAATATTGAAAATATTTTGTCTTTAGATATGGATGTATCAGTTTTCACGAGCTTCAGTTTCAAATTAATTCATCTGTAGTATTGAGAACTCACGGATTCATGTCAGCTATGTTCGATTTTGAATGCTATAGTTTGATTTCTTTGAATTTTTAAAATTACAAATGTTCCAAAAGATTGAATGAAAATATCTCATGAACAGTTCAAGGAATTAACTTATAATTTTTATGATTTTTTTTGAGATTTCTTAAAGTTGTATTCAGTATATTTTAATTAAAATTTATTTACATCTACAAATTAGAATCCTAATATTTTCATCAATAGATTAATTTGAGTTATCTATGATTGTACAACGAAACTATCTCTTAACAATTTTATACATACCAAATTACGATAGAATAACAAAATATGACTTATTCGCATTATGACGTGGAAAAGGACTTGTTTCTAGAAAATATTTTTTTCTCTAATATGTGGATTCAAAGAAGTTGTCTGATTTGGTGACTTCTACGTTCTCCACTAGAGCCCATCGGGTCCGAAACTTTTGAGCCCTACCGATTCTCTTCTTTGCACTTGCATGTCTCGAATTTTTTCTATGTGAATACATGAAATATAATGTTTGCGAGATGTGCACTACTAATTAGGTACAGTTAATAATTAGCATTGGAAAAAATTCTCTGTAAAATCTTTTGTTTTTTGAATTATTTGATAACAGTGGAGTTATGTGTTTCAGTTCTGCAAGATCATTTTGAACAGCGAACGTAGATAAAATTTTAACGAGCATCTATAATAGAATTATAGAACTCACATATTAATGCTTTGAACTGTTAATGAGATATTCACTTTATGTTTTTTGTTCGGACTTTTGGAATAACATCCTGTAAGTTATGGAATTAGTCAAATTTTCTCTTAAAACTTATAAATTTCAATCAATTCTGAGCCTTAGTTGTTTAGATTCAATGAAATCTAATGATAATAGCTGATAGAACAATGAAAACACTGAAAAGAACTATGACAGAATCATGAATTTCCAATCTTCAGTTTTTTTTTAATGTTTTATAATCAGATAAATAATGTAGTATAAAAACGAAACATACTTCATCTAAAAGATCAATTTTTCTTTAACCTAAGACAAATAAAATAATATCATATGAGTAGTACAATCGACCTATTTTGTCTATCGTTAGATATACATATATATATAAACACAATAGAGGGTGACGAATATGTCATGTAAAGAAATCGTCCACAATCTAGGTCAGGACGGGAATGCATATGTCGATATAATACTTTTGCATTGATCGATATGGTCAAGGTATAGTTTGTATGGTTTTCATTAAATCAATGTTCATTATCACAGAACATTTTCTCTCTCTCTCTCTCTTTTTCTCATATTGGAAATAAAAAATTAATGTTCATCGATCAAATAAACAAGAGAGAAATTTATTTAATGTTACCAGTCAATGTCTCGTCTTGAAATTAGGACATTCTTTTACTTGCATTTATATATATATATATGTATTCTATTGCTTTAATCATTTATGAAACAAATAGAATATAAAATACAAACAAACTGAATGAATGATTGCATTTATATACACGTCCAGTAATCAGGTCTATTGATACTTAGTGAAACGCCAAACAGTTCAAATTCTTTTCTCTCTCAAGAGAGAAAAATATATATATATATATTAAGGGAAAGAAGAAAAAAAAACAAGTTCATTCAATGCTCAAAACTATCTCAATCATTTCTTGTTCGACCGTTGTCTAGTAAAGAACTATGATAACAACATTGTATTTGAATAAAAAATTTAAAAAAAGATACCGATGAATATATGTAAGTATAAATTGAGAAGCATGTGTGTGTGTGTGTGAAATATATCTGGTAAGTAGTTTAATACAAAAAAAAAAATATTGAATTAAGATTCGAATCATATCTTCTCGATTTTTTTTTAAGTCAAAATAAAAACTATTCTTAATATGAATATTTAAATATTTATTTTTAGTTTTTATATTCAATATAATGAAAAAGATTTGGTTTTGTAAATCACCTTTGTTTTCGAGTTCATTCGCATTATTTTGTATAAACTCGAACTCACAGGTGGATGTACAGCCAGATGAGCAACATATTTAATGGAAATTCATATCAATATTAATATTGAAAAAAAAATTTTTGTTTTTTGTTTAGATTAAATCTTTCAACAGATATCAATGAGTAAGTTTTCTTTTCTTTACCTATCTTTTTACGAGTTTAAATAAACAATCGTAAGTATCATCATCAAATGAACTAGGTAAAAACTATGGCATTCACAGAAATTGATAATCGAATGAGTCTTGTACTGAAACTAGGCAACTAAAGTTCCCTCTGAGAATTACCCAATACAAATATATAATATAGTATATAAAGGCAACTGCAATATAATCCTTTAACGATGGATGTTGGTTTTTGAAGCGATGCAAAAATTGTGATTTTTTTTCATAAAAGTCTGAAATGGAATGTACACACCAAGAGAAACAGTAGATTTCGTGAATTATCGAACTTTATAAAAATCCGGAATTGTACAGTCAAGTAGAATGATGTAGAATCGTGAAAATGATTTCATGGAAAACTTTGAAATCCTATATCATCATATAGATCTCATAAAATCTATAATTCATCCTATAGCAAGGTTTCTACTAAACTCGACACAGTAGTTTTCAAGTCTCAGAAGCTATTTTTTTTTTAACAATTGCCATTTCAAAGAAAACAAAATGAGGAATCGACGAATTTACTACGATCTTTTCTTACGAAGTTAAAAATATCACAAAAAATCAAAAATACATTGTTATTAAACTTTTTTCCATCATAGTAGACTATCTGGCGCAAGCTGATGAACTTCAATGAAAGTAGAACATGCTCAATGTTTAATATAAACAAAAGAACATGGCTGCCCAATGATAATTATATACTGTTTAGTACTATCTAAAAAGAAGAAATAATATTTAGTACTTTATTTAAATAAACTTATTTTCTTAGGATACACATCAAAATAAATCTCTTCCATTGTGATAAATAAAGTCAAAAAGGACAATTTTAAATGAATTATGTGAATATCTGTCTATTCTCTGCAAGTAAATTATTTTGGAGAAAAAGAAAAAGTTCAATGTATTGAAGATGATTTATTATAAATTATCTAACAGATGATACTTTTGCAAAGCTTGTATAGATTTGAATGTTCGATGAATATCAGAATAGACAAGAAAATTTTTAAATTGATACAATTCTGTACTACAATTAGTTTAACAAGAAAATTCATGTTGTATCAAGATGTATAATTGGTTTATACATTTTAACCTTTTCAGTATAAAAGAAAATTCTTCATTGAAACATGTAGTTTGAGCACGATGGTTATGATTCATTTATCTATTATGAAACAATTAGAGAACTTTAATTTTCTTCTTCTTCATTGTATTTATGAAGATACTTTCGAAATAATATTCTTCGGCAATTATATGTGCATTAATAATTCATTACGATAATGAAATAATAAAAAGGCTTCAGTTGTCATAAGACACAAACCATTTTGTAATGGTGCAATATAAACTCCTGTTTGAATATCGTTACCTATTCTCTGGTTTTTTATATGAATTTGATAGTGTAGAGAAGACTCTTACTTACATGGACACACCAGCATTTTATTGAAAAAGTTGTTTCTTGTATAAAACCAATTCAATTATGTTTGATATATATTAGAGCGATTGACGATGAGAGAATTCACTAATAATAACATATGTTAAATATAATCAGTGATGAAAATCTTCAGAGCAGATAGATGTTGACAAAAGTTTCTGAACACTCTCTTCTATGAGATACTAAGATTACAATGGCTCCTCCCGTTTCACTGAGGTACGATTGAGCTGAGACATTAAAAGCCGTTTAGGATGAGTATCTTTTTATTTTTTGTTGCTCGAATACAAAAATCGAAATATCGAAAGTACTCTTAAAATACATGTTTCTTTTTTTGTAAGAGCTACCAAAAAAACAGTGAAACAATATTTTTTGAAACGAGAAAAAAAACAATACCATGCGAAACAGTATTTAGTATATATAAAAAAAAAATTTCAGCTTGATCGGACGAAAAACGAAGGTGTTTCTGTACTTCTTTTCATGAAAAATTTAGCTTGAGAAAAATGAAAAATAATGTACAGTTTTTGCTAATTTGATTTATCGAGTTTTTTAACGTTTTGAGCTCGCCTCTTCAAAAAAAGTCAATTTTCATGAAAAACATAAAAATTGAGATAAATGCATGGGAACACAGCCCGAGGTCTAATATTTCATAAATGAAACGACTTTTTACTTGGTACTCTGCTTTTTCCAACAATTTTTACTATGTTCTGCTTGACAAATATAGTTTTTTCAGATAACCTCGAAGAAACTTCATTGTCGTCAATGGCTGTTGTTTTTTGTTTTAAAACTTATGTCAAGATGCAGAGCATGACAGAATACGTTTTTTTTAATTAAGCATTGTTACTATTATATACAAGAGTATTTGTATAATTAAAGTACGATTTTTTAAAACTTTTTGAGACGTAGAACCTTTTGACCCTGTTCTTCCATTAAATAGTAAGAATATAAAAGAAAGTGCTCTGTTATGCTCTTTCAAGCAAACAAACAATTAAATGAATGTCCACAGAGAATTTTTAATTGCCAAATACGCTATTTTTGATCGTTGTTTATTGAATATCCCTCGAAGACATTATGATATAGAGCTGAAAATTTTATGCAATTTGAATATCACTGAGCAGAGATCGATTTTTGAGAACATCTTAATCTCTTAACTGTGGAGAATTTTTTTAAACGACATAATAAACTTTTCGCAAAAGAACTTCTTAGAGATTGAAAGATATTTAAGAATAATACAAATTTTGTACAGTGAGCTTCGTTAAATGCAGAATATTAGATTTAATATAGAGCATACAAAGAAAACAGAGTTTAGAAACTGTAATCTTTATTTTTTCTATAAATATTGCTTTGATGAATATATTCGCCAATCACAGTCAAGGGGTCAAAGACAATTTTTGAATTTCAATAGATAGATATTACTACGCAGTGACCAAGAACAAAATTTGGGTCACGAAGGGGGGGAGGGGGATGTACTCCTTACGATATAGTAAATGTGTTTATATTGTTAATTAATAGACTTGAGAAACATAATAAAGTATAGTATCATTGTTTACATAATAGTTATTGGTGCACAATAAAGAATGATGTTTTCCTGTAAAATCCTACATGTACTAATAAGTTAATATCAATGAGCTATATGATTCAAATATTGTCTTAATTTACTCTGAAAGACAAAAAAAAACAAGATCTATTGATATATTTTGTTCTAAATTAATTATTCAAAGTTTTTACTTACCTGAACCATATCTTTATTCATTCATTGTAATGAAATATGCCGAGATATTTGTATTACTTCAATTAAATGATATCATTCTAATATATTGGAAGTTTATATACATACACTATTTAATCATACTGTGATATCCAATTTTTCTTTATTCATATTAGAAATTTAATATGTTAATAATGATATAATGAGTATAAGATTTTGATCGAAGAAGACTTATATGAATATAAATGTTTTTTTTGTCTTTAATGAATTAAAAAAGAAATTTATTTGTATTTTTTATTTAAAAATTCAAAACTACAAATATTTCTGCTCTTTTTTATTTCCTTATATATATATTTACACATCTATAACAAAATTATTCTAATGTATGTGTAATCATAATTTATTCGAATTTCACATACATAATAAAACAAAAGAAAAACTATAATATTAAAACTTAAAGAATAAAATCAAATATAATTTACACACACATAAATACAGTCACAAAAGATACATGTGTTTTTTTTTTTGTCTTATTACAATTTTCGAAAATCGCATCGTAATAAACGTGTATAAGTTTTTTTAAATTGTCTATTAGCAAGTGCATAACAAAGTGGATTAATTGGACTATTTAAGTAGCAAAGATAATAACAAGCATGAAATAGATATGTGTTAAACACAATACTTTCACGACATGTTTGACAAAATGTTTGAATAATTGTATGAATATGCCACTAAAATAAATAAATCAAATTGGTTTTTTTTTTAATTTAATTTCTATACAAATGAAAATTTTTAACAACTTAATTTCTTTCTCATTAAAATCATCTATATGAATATCAACAAAAATAAAAAATGTATTTCTCAAGGGTATATAAAAGAGGAAAAAAAACAAAGTATGACGACAAGACTATTGAAGATAGTTATATGTATCTCAGAAATAATGATTTATTACTTCTATGAAAGATGTTGATAATTAAATGAATAGTCTTGAAGACAATTTCGTATAAAACATATTCAAAGGTTTAAATCATTTAGGACCATTATAATGATCTTGTGAATGTCAATGAAGTTTCTTTTTTTTTCTTTCTATGATGATGAAATTATTAATGCTTAATTGCTTTATATTATCTTATAGAAACCCCTACGAGACACTTCGTGATAATCGAATAGTAGAATTGTTTTTTTTTTTGTTTGCGATCATTATTTTTGACTGCAAATAAATACTAACCGGTGTCCAACAAAGAACAAATGCTCCCATTATAACAGTTATTGTACGTAATGCTTTTCTTGCTTTATTATTACTAGAATTTTTTCCAGATGATTTTTGATTAGTTGATCTTATCGTTGGTGTTACAATTTTATTTTGTATATTAGGTAAAAGTGTTTGATTTTCATCTAATTGTTTATGTGGTTCCATACCAACTTTAGTAAGTGCAAGTAAATTAGTTATATTTGGTGCCACAATAGCTGTAGGTGTATGTTCATCACTTGTTTCATTTGATGATGAATGATTAGTAGCATCAGGTCCATTTTGATTATTATTATTATTATTATTATGTATTGAACTTGCTGGATCATCATCAATACTTGTTGGATGTTTAGATGGATGTGAATATGTTTGTTGTTTTCTTTTTTTTTTCTTTGATGATGAAGATGATGAAATGACTTCTGCTTGAGAAGTTCGATGATTTTTTGACATATTTATTACAAGATTTGTCATTGTTGATGATGGTATTCCAATAAGTGTAGAAACTTTTTTAGCATTTTCTTTTGAACGTTTTTCTAGTGCACTTGCCACTTGATAAATAAAAAAATATAATGTGAACATTACTAAAAGTGTTACCCAAAAATAACCAATTGTAAGACCTGAATTGAAAACAAAAAAAAAAAAAAGAAATTTTATATTTTATATATATATATATGTATGTATTATTTAACTAACCTAGATTAAAATAAGCATTTTTATTCCATTGAACACTAAGATAAAGAAAAATATATATTATTTATTTTTCTTTTCTTTTCTTTTCTTTCTTACTCGCATTGTAAATCAATTTTACTTAAATTGGGTTTTTTACTATATAATGGAAAACCCATTGTTGAAGCAAAAAAAATAAATGCTGGAACAAGCCATGTTAAAAGCACCAAAAAAATAATTCGTTTTTCTGTTCTCCAATTACGATATTTAGCTGGAATTTTAACTGAACAAAAACGATCAACGGTTATTAAAAGTACCGTATATATAGATGCTAAACACACAGTATAATCTAATGATAACCAAATGTCACATAAAAATGATCCAAGCACCCATTTATTTTTATATATAGCTAATGTTAAAAATGGCATTGATATAAAACCAATTAAAACATCGCTAACTGCCAATGAAAATATAAAATAATTTGTTGGATGACGTATTTGTCGATCAACAAAAAATGAAACAAGTACAAGTATATTACCACATATTGTAAGTAATGATATAAATGTACCAATAATAGCAAATGCAATATTAAGTTGTAATGGATATGGATGTGATGAATCAGATGAAATAGATGATGGTAAAAATATTGTAAGTGATGGATCTTGAATATCATAATTGGTCAAATTATAAAATGTGACCGAATCGTTAAAGATTAAATATGAAAGATCTTCGATCATACATATAATAATAAAAAGAAAAAAATATGTCTAGAATAAAATAAAAAAAACAAACAAAATACATCTAATAAAATAAATAAAGATGTTGTTGATTATTTTCTTATATAGAACTATTCTTTTTTTTTATTTACCTGCTTTGTTATATATATATATATTCGTCACTTATCTGAAGTGTATAACAGATAACCCAAGAGAGAGAGAGAGAGAGAAAATAGTTTTCGTCTATAGTTTTTTTTTTTTATTTTAAAGATTATTTGGTCACATATTGATTGTATTTATCTTCATTTTGTCTGTCATTTTCTCCGTCTCGTGCACCCAAGTAGGCACGCTCGACAGATCCATCCATTCAGCTCGAGGCAGAATTCTATTACTATTTGTATGTATGATTTTTCAATCTCTCGATCTCTTCTTTTTCTTCTTCTTCTTCTTCTGCTTCTCTCTTGTGTTGTTGTTACACCCGCTCGATCTCTATGATTGAAATCGGTCAATTTTTTGATCGGAAAACATATATACATGAGTAAAAACACTGGTGAACGCATACTTGCTTTCTCTTAGTTTATGTGTCTGTAATGATGATCATTTATCAAGAGACAAGCGTCGTGGACTCTCTTTTCTCTCTCTCTCTCTCTCTCTCTCTCATTTTTCTTGTGCTCGTTTCTGTTGTTCGTTCTCATCAAACACTATTCTTCTCGCAAATAGTCATCGACTCATTCATAGAAGAAGAAGAAAGAGAGAGAGAGAGCCAGGGGAGCGGACAAAACGTTTATAGAAGTCGTTCTCTGTGACGGCCTATCTGTTGTTCGTTCGTTTCCCATTTTTTTTCCCTCATTTCTTTTTTTTCTTCTTTTGTATGTTATAAGAGAATTCTATCATTTTGCTATTGCTGCGATTGATTTTCTTTATTGGTGGAACATTCGCACCTTTCCCAAGAGATTTGACAAACGTGCTGAATTATTTTATAAATGAAAAACGAGCAAAAATATAAATAATATTGTTGTTAAACACGCACATACTTACATGAAAAGACTGGTTTTTCTCATGCAATCTTGAATATTTCAAAAGACACTATCGATTAACATTCTTTCGTGCATTTAGTTTTCATGTAAAAGATTGTACGCATGATTTTCTATAATCGACGATTATTACCTTCTTATGTCGTCGATTTGCTGGAAGCGGCGGCATAAAATAAACGAGCGACTATACAGCATACAAATTCTGTAATCATAAATGAGCGTGTATAGGAAGATTGAATAGTTCCGTCGTCCATGTTTGTTGAATGAACTAAAATACAAATTTTTTGTGGTTGTTAACTATATAAAAACATATGAAGCAGAACAATTCAATATAAAGAAACGACAATTCAAAATCGATGGATAGCGTTTTTTTTTTTTGCTCCATATTTATAAAACGGATATTGAATTTCAGTTGTCGTCTACTGTATGCACTGTCCAAAAACGACTGATGACAACAATAATGATGATTAAGCTAAAAATGGGCCTAGACAATGACTCGATGCAATAGTTCTCTCATATTCGAAAAAAACGTGTCATATAATGATGATAGAGTGTCGAAACCAAAATGACAAATTGATACTAGTTTAGCCATAATTAGGCTTGCCTATATGTGTGTGTGTGTATTCTTACCGAATAGAAAATGTCATCATATTAATGTCCATGTGCGTAAAGATATTCATTAATAAAATAGTAACAAAGCAAACGTTAAACAAAAAAAAAAAAAAAAAGAATATTATTCTTATCACAGGAAATTATTAGTGAAGGAAAACCAGAAATCCTTTTTTCTCCTAATCATTTTTCATTGCCGACATCTGTTTCTTGTTCTTCTTTTGAGAGACTTAATATATCAAGAATATGGTTGAGCGATCATGCGTAACACTTGATCATTCCTTTGTTTTTTTTTACAAGTTTATTAAGAAACAAAAAAAAACACACACAAAGCAAAGATTAAATCACAGATGGCTAAATGCGAAAATTTCGATATTACAAATGAACGAGCTTTTTCTGTACTATCACAAAGCATTGCTGAATTACAATCCTTAGGTTCTGATGTTGGTATTGAACGAAAAGCTAGACCAGCATCTATGTGGAGAAGTGAACGTAGTAGATCAATGAATAATGATAGGCAACAAGAAGGTTTACCATTAATTAAACAAACAACAGATATAGCTCGTCGTGCTATGAATTTAATTGTAAATTGTGTACAATTATGTGCATTATATGCAAGTCGAAGATCAAGATGTTTTAGTAGTTTTTCATCTGCTATATCTTATATACGTGAACAACGTGGCTTATGTAAACCAGCACAACATTTATTGCTTCAATGGCAAAGAAATGTTATGTTGATTGATTTATTTATCAACAATGAAGGACTGTATTGTAATAGACGTATAGCACAAGATATGTTTGACGTTTGCATGGAAACATTTGACTGGCTTCGTTCAATTTCTAACAATAATAAATAATAATAACAATAGTAGAGAGGTACAAGTTAATTCTTTGGGGAAATTATCAGTTCTTTGTCTTGTTTTCTTTTTTTTTTATTTTTAATTTTTGTTTGTATCCTATGCAATACTCATATGACTTACTTCTTTTCTTTTTTTTTATTTCATTGTTAGAAGATATATCAAAGATCAAGTCATAACAATTGTTTTATGATAATGAAGAAAAACAAAAGCAATAATTTAATTAAATACAATTATTTGTGTATTTGCTAGAAAATTAAACTTATCAAAAGTTATTATGAACTTTTACGTTAAAATATCTATCGATTACTTGACTCACTATACCACCTTATGTTGAAAATCTTTCTTCTATTTTTTTTTTTTTTTTTTTTTTTGTTGTTTTATTAACTGATTATCCTCGATGAATAACGATAATGAAATAAAATATTTATTCTATTATTCTCTCTTTCGTACAGTTAATATGATCTTTCAGCTTTAATATTAGCATAATTTAAATTATATCCGATTTATTTTATTATCAAACTATATAAGAAAATACTTTTATTTATATTCTTATTGTCCTATATATTGTCAATCTGTTCTTCAATTGTTTTATTAAATTAAGATTACTCTTATGAGAACGATTGATCGAATGAATAAAATTTATTTGTTATTTGAGTATTAACCCATACATTTTGACATAGATTTAATTTATTTATATTTTATAACGAGAAACGTCTTCAAAATATCAATTCTGATCAAAGAAGGAAGAGCATGTAATTATCAGTACTTCACAAGGTCATGCTACACTCAAACTAAGCATGCACTGGGAATAACATTTCAAGATTCAGCTAGTACAAAAAGTAGTTTTTAACATGACAAGAAATCAGTGAAATATTTCCGACATACAAGTCAACATTAATTCAAGTTAAATTCTTCACGCCTCTTACACAGTGCGCATGTAAGCAGATATTTGGCTAAAAATGAAAATCGTACTTTTTCAATATTTAAATGTAGATCAACATACTTCGAAACATAGTCTATCTAATGATATAGATAACTTTGTTACAATTCTCAAAGAAGCTGGAAAATCAATTTCCCAAAAATTAATCTGGAAATCGTGATGTCACCAAGAAAATTAAATTGTTCGATAGACAAATCAAATATATTTTCTGAATCTCCAAGCCAAGTTCTATACAATGGTAACAAATAATTTTTAATTTCTACGTTTAATTTTTGAGAAAAAAAATTTTCTAATGCCATCCAAACGACTAGTCCCATAAAATGAGCAATTCAACCTCCAAACTTTTTCAAAATATTCTTCCATCTACTATCTCTAATCTCTGCTAGCACAAACATTCCTGAACTACACAATCAATCTCCAAAAAAACAGATTTTCCAGTTTTTCTTGCTTTATAGTCCCATCTCGTTGGTTATTGAAGTGACTATTTGCAGAACGATTGCAGAAAATAAAGAAAGTATCGAATTCGAAAACGATAAGAACATTTTTTGTAGTAAACTTCATGGGTTATTAAACGGTAACAAGAATATTTTTTTTCATCGCTCCAACTTCGAAATATCGGGTCTACAAACTCGATAATTTTCAAAAAATTGATAAATTCGAATTTTTTGAAACGAAATGTCTTCCATCTACAGTCAATAGATGTCTTTCAGAATTTCTATATGATATAAATCGATGAAGAAGCCCCCTAATGATTTAGATATGTTTCAAAAGTTTCACGATAACGAGGCGAATTATACATGCCAAAGCATACTATTCACTATGAAGTCATCGTTGGGCTATCAAGAACAAAATTAATATATATGTATTATAAAATTCGACTCATGAGAAATTGAAATAATATTTATTATGAATTAAATATTTCTCAGAAGTTATGAAACGGCTCAAAGCAAAGTAGATGTTTATTGGACAAGGTGTGTCAAAAACACATTAATTTTTATCAGTTTATTCCATCGTTTTTTTCTATTACTACAATAACATGGAATTGATATTGCATTAGTCTACTTAATAATGTGTTCAAAGAAAAAAAGAATCAACGCTTAATATGTCGTTTAGTTTCCTTTCTCCATCAGGCGATCATTGAATCAATCAAACAACCTGACATAAAGATATGGACACTCGGTGGATCAGACCACATTATTAGCATATTAGACAGACTAATATTCCATTTATGAAGTTATTTTATCAGTGACTCTTCTGGAACCGCTGTAGGTAGTCAAATATTAAGCATAACTTTTATCTTGAATTCCAGATTCATTGTCGATTACGTTAATATTTACTCTGTAATCCTAAAGTTGTGTGAATATTCTATCATATGACAGACTTTGAGTAAATACAATTAAATTGTTTTACTTTCATGAAGTACCAATCTTCTATTTATTTCTGATCTATTATTATTTTCAAATGTTTGATGTCTTCATACAACATTTCAACAATAGCGTCAAACCTGAAACTTGAAATTAATTGTTGAAAAATTCTACAGATTTTTCGATACTGTCCTGTATACATTTCTGTGGTATCCTCAATGAAATTTCATATTGGACATATAGGGTAATGGAAAAACGTTTAACAGCAATGTATTTTTAGCTTTCTTCTATAATATTAAGCATCTAGCTTACATCTAGATACTGATTTTAATAGCCGATGGAGTTTTCTTTAATCAAGATTTCATAGATGAACTACAATGGCAACTGGACACGGTCGTCTTCAGGTCCTAGAAGCTATTTTTAACAATATCATGTTAAAGAGCACGAAATGAAGGGTTGCCGCATTTTCTACGATCTTCCCTTAAAAAGTTAAAAGTATCCCAAAAATTGAAAAAAGGTGTCGCTCCCATTCTGTTTTCTTTAAAATGGCATTATTAAACAATCACTTCTGAGGTCTGAAAACTACTGGATCTGATGTTTTAGAAATCTCAATAAAAGAAAACTCCATTAACTATTAAAATTACTAACTGATTTTGAGCTAACTACTTAACATTATAGAAAAAAAAATTCAAAAATATATTGTTGTTAAACTTTTTTCTACTATTTTCTTTCGATAATTTAATACAAAGAATTCATTAGAAAATGTTAGTCTTTAATATGATTTGTTCTATTATCTAGAATTATATTTATTGTCGTTTATTTAAATAAATATACAAACATGAAAATATTTTTGTCTACATATCATAATTATCATCTTCATCATCGGATTCATTCATTTTTCTTTTAGTTGTAGTTGAATTCGTTGGTGCAAATAAATCATTTGAAGCAAAACTTCCACTAGCAGTTGTTGTTGTTATTGTTCCTGTTAATGGATTATAATGATCGGTTATAAATGTTGTAGATGCTGAATTATTAGATGTGCCATGTTGTTGTGTTGTCTTCCAAAAAAAAAAAAAAAATACATATATATACTGTTTTTCTTTTTTAATAAAGAAAATAAATTCATACTTGATTTGTTGAATGTTCATTTGATGTATCTTTTAATTTATAATTAGGTGCTAATAAACAGAATCTATCAGCTGGTAAACGTGGTCCAGAAAAATTTCTTATTGGAGGTAATGGATTTCGATTTTTATTTTTCGCTAATTCAGTTAAAGTCTAAATGATAAGAAAAAATAAATAAATCTTTAAATGTCCGAATATTACAATATCTTTTCAATTGAGTAAGATCTAACAAGAGTTATGAGATTTGAAAAAACTGCTTATTTGATGTTAGAGGAAAAAGTAGCTCTTTTCAAGTCTTCTACTCTTGCAATACCTTCCGAGAAAATTGTGTTCTATAGGGTAACGTCCAGTATATGATGATTGGTTTACAATGAAACTTTGTATGTACGAGTATCTATCTATTATTTTATATTATCTCCAAATTACAAGACAATTGGATGCTACGTTGAAGAAATATGAAAAAACTAATTGCTTTCGTAACTTTTGTTATAAATTAGAACATGCAAAAATCCATGAATTTAGAATTAATATTTATTTTTCCTTACAGAATTACAAGAAATCCTTCTAATTTTAACATCGTATATAACTTATATTTCCTACTTATATGCACTTTTGATAAAAAAAAAAATATTCTAATTTAGATCAAAAGTTTCGACAGTGATTAATTTTTTTATATTTCTTCAACACAGAGTCCAGTTGTTTTGTAATTCGTAGATAATATATCCGATGGATAGGCACTTATACATCCAAAGTTTCATTGAAAACTAATCATCCTATATTGGACTTCACTCTCACGAGGGAAGGTCACCAACTGTTCAATCGCTTTTGAGTCGGAACTATGTGTATCATGTAGGTCCTAATGAGCTATGAATACCCTGAAAAGAGTTCGGGCGGATAGCTTATTACTGTCAAGATACTGCATTTTTACGATATTTTTAAGCAAAATGCCGTGGTCCTCCTCAGGAACACCAGCAAAACTGAGTTTTGAATTTCGACTTGAAATTTGGCACAGAAACAGATCTCAGTGGGAGTAGCTTATTGTGAAAGTTTCAGATCTTTTGGTTGCTCCCATTCGTCAATAAGAATATTGGAACCCGTCGGGGGTATACGAGCAGTGTAGAAACACCTTTTTTTAGCTGTATCTTAGGATAGAAACAACCAAAAGACCTGAAACTTTCACAATAAACTACTCTCACTGAGGCCTGTTTCTGTGCAAGGTTTCAAGTCAAAACTCGAAGCTCAGTTTTTCTGATTCCTGAGGGGGACCACAGCATTGTGCTTAATTAAAAATACCACAAAAATGCAGTATCTTGACAGTAATAAGCTATCCGCCCGAACTCTTTTCAGGGTATTCATAGCTCATTAGGACCTACATGATGCACATAGTTCCGACTCAAAAGCGATTGAACAGTTGGTGACCTTCCCTCGTCAGACGCATCTTCAACGAGCCTCCAAATTCAAGAAAACTATGTTACTCCATAGAATAAATCTAACTGATCAAGGAAAGTGACGCTTATATCCTTCGGTAATTTTGATTTAACTACTTTTTTTATTGTGAGTATTCTGAGGATATGAGAATATGACTGATAACTCATCCATAGTTGCAGGAATAATAACAAAATCTTTATCTGAATATTCTCTAGAAAATAAAAATAAAATCAGTTATTTTTTAGTGCATTGAAAAGATTGTTTAATCTCGAATTTTATAATTATTCATTGTTAAAAAGTCAATCTTTGATCATCAATGTAGTTTCATATAATCTATTTTTTGTATCATGGATGGTATTATGATATCAAAACTTCTGACTCAAACTTTATACTTTTCAGTATCAGTACAAAAAATTTCGTTATATTTAGAATAGGATCACCTCCACGTAAAATACCAAAAAAAAAGGCTAGTATTTCTAGATTTTGATTATCAATAGTTAATTTGTATATTATAAATAAGCATGATTTTCAAAATCGTGCATAAAAAAATATACATTAGACACTTCACAGTTTGACGGAGAAATTTTTGCTGGAATTGAACCTTTGTATAGTGAACACTAATTATGAATTCAAAGAGAATGTCGCGATGACTATCATTAATCATTCAACGTAATGACTCTCTTTTATTGATAGAAAAAGAAAACGTCCTTTGTGTTGAATAGGCGAGACAGATATACATAATCACATTGAAATATTTGCGTCACTACTATGAAGAGAAAGAGATCATTTTATCTAATCGACGAGCGTTGACTTTGGAACAAAAGATTGCACTAATTAAAAACAATCAAAATGGTTATGGTTTATCAGTTTGGGCTTTTTGCGTCTACTCAACAGTATTATCTACACACTCTCATCTCTGATCTTGAATCACAACTAGCAGACATTTATCCGTATTCGAAAGTGACGAAATAAAGTTCTATCAAAGATTATTTTGACAATTGTTGATTTTTCTATTTTCAAACACAAAAAAAAAAAGTAATAACGTGCTCTATATGATTATCGTATTCACTAATACTCACAATGCTTAGAAACATGTCTACTTTATTGAAAAACACATTACCTACCTATAGTGAACATTTTTGAAAAGTCCGAAGCGTCTACTATAGGAATGTTTTCACTGTATATTTTTCGATGTGCTTTTGCATGCTGATTTCGAAAATCATACTCTTTCTTCAATAAAAACTAATTTCTAATAATCAAAATCTAAATATACTAGCCAGTGTTTTACGTGGAAGTGACTCCTGTTCCAACAATAATGATTTTTTTTACTAACATTGAAAATGTTCGATATCTATCTATGTTATCGTATAATCCATGATACAAAACGTCACTTTCGTTGAAGACATATTATAGGGAGAATTTTCTTTCCCATCCTTAATGTTTACATCTTTTGATGGCATTGTTGAATGTTCTTCAGCCCAATTTTGACAAGCTAATTTAATATCTTCAAGTTCAACTTGTTTTCTTCCAGCATGTATTGAATATAATTTTGCTTCTTCTAAAACATCTGTTGTATATTCTACGAAAAAAAACAAATGAAAGATGAATTAAATAACAATTAAATATTTATTTTGATTTTTACGAACGATGCATAAAATCAAGTACCATTGGAATTAATTTTGGTTCATAATTTGTTATACCCATTTCTTGAAGCATTGTTTGTACAACAATTCCATCTTTTGGTAAACGATTTTGTTCATCTGTTGATGATGGATTACTCATTTTATCTAGAAATAAATGAGAAAAAAAAACCTATAATTAAATGAATCATTGAATACAACAAAACGACAAAAAATGTCATTTCTCTTTTATCATTATTCGAAACTATTCTCAAAAATAGTTAAATTAGAAAACATGAAAATTTTTCTTTTTTAATCAAATAGGAAGAATTATATTTTCTTTTTACAATATGATGATTTTAATCAAATGAAGAGAAGTATATTTTCATCCAATAATATAAAATGAATAAAAGCGACATCTATCGAAATATTGAAAATATTAAACCAATTATTTATTTATTTTCTTAACTTACATATATAAACAACTTACTTATTCAAATCAATATCCGATAAAAAAAACATTATGCTATAGATTGACAACATCTTATATACTAATTGGTCTAGTTGACAAGGGACATTAAAAAGTTTGGGTGTCGTCGACCTGTAGAAATACTAAAAATACACCTTTTTTTTTAAACTGAATATTGAATTTATCAGAGCATGACCTATAGATGGCACTTAAAAAGATAATTAATATGTCATATAGCATACGAAAAATATTTCGATGTTAACTCATATTCATAATTTATTTCATAAACCTTTTCAATCATTAAAAAATCAATAGTGACTTGAAGGTTAGTTTTTTTTTATTATTTCTATCGTTTTATACGAATAAATAGAAATTCATTGATGACGTATTCGTCAAGGTATAAACGAATTTGTCCTATAATAGGCATGTTATTCTAATTAATTAATAAAAATTTTGCGTAAACAAAGATCTAATCGCTTAAATTTGTACATTAAATTTAGATGATATTCATTATGTATTTCTTATAAAAATTTGCATGAAAGAAAATTTCTTTTTTTTCTTTTTCAGATTGAAAATGACCAGTGAACAACAAAAACGTGTTTTAGTTACTGGTGGTACTGGTCTAGTTGGTTCAGCAATAAAATATGTTATTGAAAATGAATCAAATAAAAAAAACCAAAATGAAGAATATTTTTTTATATCATCAAGTGAATGTGATCTTCGGTATAATTTTAATAAATATATTTATTTAAACAAAAAACGTTTCTATTTTCATATAGAAATCGTGAACAAACTGAAGCACTATTTAAAAAATATCAACCAACTCATGTTATTCATTTAGCTGCACTTGTTGGTGGTCTCTTTCGAAATTTAAGTCGTAATCTTGATTTTTTCGTATGTCTTCAAAAAAGGTGTTTTTTTTTTTTCATTTATTAAAATCTTATTTTTCTTTTTCAGCGAGATAATATGCAAATTAATGATAATATTTTATATGTTGCATATCAAACAGGTGTTAAGAAAGTTATATCTTGTCTATCAACTTGTATTTTTCCTGATAAAACAACTTATCCAATTGATGAAACAATGGTAGTTATAAATTTTTTTGTAAAAAAATTCTTTCTTTTTTGCACATTCAATACATCGATGTTTGAAACTACTAACCCCACAATTATAGCTTCCAGTCACCTTTCTTTCGAAAGTTAATCAATATCAACTTTTTATCACGATCACATCCTTATAAGAAAAAACTCTCTGTAAAAGTTATGCTCGTTTTCAATTCAACAGATTATTAAAATTTTTTATAGATTATTCTAAAGAATAGAGAATTAAAAAGTGAACAAAATAGACTATTTCAATATTATATAATGTCAATCGACTCATGTTACTATGAAATCGATATGAAAGAAAAATGCTTCTTTTGATGATTCCGTGATGTCCACTTTATAACAATCGATCTCCTGTCGAGATTCAAAGTAAGAGAATGTCAAGCTGAATTTTATATATGTTATACAACTTTTTATTCTCTATAAAATAGTATGTTCGGAGCAAGATGGGGTTCACATTTCTTTCTTCTATATTGTGTTTTGATGATTTTTCTAAAGAAAAAAAAAACTTTCTTAGCAGTTTTTATTGTCATGACACAATTGTAAAGCAGAATAAATGTGAGATTCAGAAAAAATCACTTGTTGTCTTAAAATGTATTTGATTTATTGCAGTTTTTAACGCTGATTCTGAATCTCGCATTTATTCCGCTTTACAATTGTCTCATAACGATGAAAACTGCTAAGAGAGTTGTTTTTGTCTTTAGAAAAATCATCAAAAAACAATATAAAAGAAAGAAATGTGAACCCCGTCTTGCTCCGAACATACCATTTTGTAAAGAATAAAAAGTTACATAACAAATTTAAAACTTAACTTAGTACTCTCTTACTTTGAATCTCAGCATGAGATCGATTATTATAAAGTGGACATCTTAGACTCATCAAAAGAATCATTTTTAATTCTCTATCTTTTAGAATAATTGATAGAAAATTTCAATAATTTGTTGAAACGAAAACAAGCACAACTTTTACAGGATGTTTCTTCTCATAAGGATATGATCGTGAGCAATAGTCGGTATTGACTAACTGTCGAAAGAAAGGCGATTGAAAAATAAAATTTTGAGGTTGGTAGTTTCAGGCATTAATGCACTGAATGCATAACAAAGAAGGAAAAAGCTTTTTTTTTTGTCGAATGCCTTATATACTCGATAATCTTACGATTGCTCTCTTAATAATTTCCTTTAGATTCATAATGGTGCACCACATGATTCCAATTTTGGTTATTCATATGCTAAACGAATGATTGATGTTTTAAATAAGTTGGATTGTATTAAACTAATTTTCTATATCTATATCTATAGATTTTTTACAGAGGCTATGCAGTTCAACATAATGTTCATTATACATCAATTATTCCAACAAATGTTTTTGGGCCAAATGATAATTTTAATATTGAAGATGGTCATGTTTTACCAGGTCTTATTCATAAATGTTATTTAGCAAAAAGTAAAATAAAAAAAAAACAAAATTCTTTTATTTTTTTATATAATAAAAATAATTCTTTATTATATTGTTTTGTTTTTCTAGAAAATAATACACCATTAATTATTTGGGGCTCAGGAAAACCATTAAGACAATTTATTTATTCATATGATCTTGCAAGACTGTGTTTATGGGTATTACGAGAATATGATAGTATTGAACCAATTATATTATCAGGTTAAATAAGTTTATAAATATTATATTTATATGTAGAATATTCGAAAAGTTCTCGAATTGATCCTGTGTAAGAATATTAAGAAGTTCGAACAACACGAAAAGTTTTTGAGACAAGATATTGATTCATTTTTTGACTCGCTAAAAAGTATCAAAAGTTATGATTTTGTGCTATTTTCGGGTATCGACTTAGAAATTTTGTTCAAGAGTAGTGAAATAATCTTTGAAAAGTGAAAAAAAAATTAGTTTAGATGAAACTTGTGAATCGAGATTTCTGATGAATATCAACGTGCTTGAAAGCATTTCAGACAAGTCAAAAACTATAGGTTGCGACAAGAATTTGAATATGAATTTAGAAAGAGTGTGTCTATTTTTATTCAAGAGTAGTGAAGAACTTTTTGAAAGACTTGAAAATGATGACCCAACAAATTTTTGTTTATTTCGAACATGCTAAAAATTGAAGTTCCTTTCATTTTTGACTCATTCATAGAAATTATCTATTTGAAATAATAAAGCATTGGATACATATATGAATTAGAAAACGGTGTTTCTTTTTTCTTTATTTACCTAAATAGACTGATTCTTCTAGTGTTTGTAAAGTTGATGTATATACTACTATGGCATCATCTATTTGTATAGTTAAAAGTTTCTTGATTAAAAAGATATGAAAGCAGCATTTTTTTATGATAATTTCGGTTATTTTTGACTTATTCGTAGTGAATAACATGAAAAATGTTTTTTTTTAAAGAGTTATTGTGTTTTTGATGTAGGCTCATAAATATGATGAAGTTCATGCTAAAAACTTTTTTTGGAACGAATAAACAGTCAGAAAAAGATTTCATGGCCATTTTAAAATCCTTTCTTATCCATAGATAACAGAAAGTTGTAGTTTCTACTATAACTTTCCTTCTGAGTAAGACTTTTAATGAGAGGAATGGATGATTTCGAATTACAATCAGAACCAACGATTACATATTATTAAATCAGATTAACAATAATCATTCAAGATGAATGAGTCATTTTTTTATCTATTCTATATCTCTATAGTGAAATGTCTTCGCCCAAATTCAACCAGACTGGTGTCATAATTAACACTTTCATAAGCTATTCCTGTGGTGGTTTACTTAACACGAACTCTGCTAGAATCGTGCCAGGAGGTAAAGCATTAAAGATGTATAATCATAGATTAATCATGATCCCTGTCGCGAATAACATGTATATTAAAAATAGTAGAATCTATATGATAGAAGATAGCAGCAAGCGCATACTGCTCGCATTTCAAATGTATCATATATGATATTTGATATGATCAATGACATATGATTAAAGTCTACTCTATATAAATGTCATATTCATTAGTATCAATTCAGTGGCAAATCATTCACATCTACAAATATAATAAACGGTTCGTTGGTTGCTTTTAATTTGATGTATCCATGCATAATTATAGAGTATGATGAAGTATTACCATTGTCAATCGTTACTAGACATTAATAATTATTTTGAATGACAATCAGCTGTTCGAAAAAGTATGAGTATATTTTCATACATATGTTTAATACAACGTAGCTTATAGGATCAATGAATAGAAAGTAATATGTCTTATTCATTTTAAATAAAGTCACTCTAGATACCTTTTGAATGCTCTGCATAAATTTTCTTTTTTTCTTTTTGTGTTATTATTTCAGTTGGAGAAGAGGATGAAGTATCAATAAAAGAAGCCGCTGAAGCTGTAGTTAAAGGAATGGATTTTCAAGGTGAAGTTAAAGTAAATATACATGAAATAAATAAAACAAAATCAATAATATAACTTATTTAGTATGATACAACAAAAGCTGATGGACAATTTAAAAAAACTGCAAGTAATAAAAAATTACGTAGTTATTTACCAGATTTTAAATTTACACCATTTGAAGAAGGTTTGTTTGAAAATTTTTATTGATATTATTAATAAGTTCTTTTTCATAGCTATCAAATATACTTGTGATTGGTTTGTAAAAAACTACGATAAAGCTCGAAAATAATATATATTTATAATCTCAGTATTTTTATTCTTTTTTTCAAATTGCTGATCGCAACATTTTAACTTCTTTCATTTATATAATTGGTTAAGTAGAAATTTGAAAAATAAATACAGTTATATCAATATATATATATGTATATATTCATCTTTAACTTAGATAATGATTTTAAAATTGAATTTGAAAATATATTCGGATAGATCGAAAAAAAAACAACGATTATTATTATCACATTTTTCAATTAAAAAAAAATATATAATAACTTAATTAACTCTTTACTCGCCATTGTGATTTCAAAAGAGGTACAGGCGAAAACAAACATTAGAATTGAATATTAATATTTTCGATATATCGATAGTATGAAGAGATCGATCAAGTGCACTCTCGCTTGTGACGACAGTTTTTCGCTGAAAAATTCAGGCAAATGGTATGAACTTGGAAGAAAAAATCCGATGATCGAATTTTTCTAATACTGATAGCATCGAACACAACCGACCCATATTGCTTGACATAGGTTGATCAGTCTAGTGACCATTGGGAGATAGAGCCCGTCGGATCTGGTCGAATCGTACTTTGATACTTTCAATGAAATTTTCTAATCGGAATAAGATGCCTGTTCCGAAGATACGAGATACTTTTTCTTTTTCGTTTTTTTTTCTGTACTAGGTGAATAGTGCACTCTACACATTTCTCAGACGACTCATCTGAGAAATGTGTAGGGTAGAGTCTGTTGAGTTCGGGACCAACTTGACGGGTTCTATTGAGACAGGAGAATGAATTGATAAAAATTCTATCTGAGACCTTCCGTAAGTTTTATGTAGTTTGACGAAAAAAAGTCGTAGAGAGTTCGAAGACGTCTCATTTTGTAGAGAATGATTTACTCTATAATTTCGTGTGATATGACCAAATTGATTATCTGAGTTGTAGGTACTGAAAAACTAAAGGTTTTATTTTCGGGAAAATTCTTAATGATTTCTATGTGTTATACCTTTTCTTTTATGAAATTTTCGAATGATATTGATATCACTAATAGACATTATTGTATTTAAATAAAAAAACAACTTTTGCGGTGTCTTGAAACTTATTCGAGAATGAATCAACACAAAATAAATAATATTTTTTTATCAATTGATAGTTTATTGAGTTTACTACAAGATATGTTCTTTATTTTCTGCTGCAATGGATCAACACACAGTAAAGAGTCAAATGTATCAACTAGAAATGAAAAAGAAAAATCATTCTTGCATATCATTCTCGTTGAAATTCAAATACTCATTTTTATACGCGCCAAAACTTTAATCATAATCATCATGCTAAATAAATCTGAGTCCTATACAATATCACAAAATAATATTGAAAGACATTTAAAGATTAGTCTATCGTATTGGATATATAGTATTCTAATAATTATTTCAACTCTTCTGTATATAATATGTTTATTTTTATCTGATACATGGTTTATAATTAAACAAAATACTAATAATGAAACGATAATTTATTTTCAATCGAAAAATATTTGTCTCAATGGAAAAGATAATAAATTTTGTATTGAACCATATTTACCAATAAATCAATGTAATGAATATGATTTAATTCCATGGACAATTCGTTGTTCGAGAAAATATTTTATTTTTTTCAATAAAACATCATTAAATATATGTAATTGTTTTCAAATATCATTAACTAATATAATATATCGAAATAATATTTTTATATTTATTCTTCTTATATTAATAAATTTAATAACATTTAGTAAATATTGTTCAACAAAAGAATGTATTTTATATTATTTAAATAAATATTTTCTTTTAATTTTACTTATATCGATAATTAGTTTTGAATTTTATTTTATTTATATTATATTTAATGATAAAAAATCTATTGAAAAACTTTATAGAAATTATTTTTCAATGATTCAAATTTATTCAACTATATTCTATTCATTTCAAATATTGATCATTATTATTCATATTATTTCCATAATAATACTTGTTCATGAGTGATGTTTATATTGAAATGAAAAAAACAACAACACAAAAATTTTCATCTAAGTTGTTTATATGACGACGCATAGAAAAAAAAAGAGAGAAGAAAATATAAATAAATAAAAAGAAATTTTTCTTTGAACAAATTAATTTAAAAAAGACAAACAAACAAACTTCACACAGTTAGGACAGAAAAAAATCAAGAAAAAAAGTTATTTTTTGTCAAAGAAAGAAGTTAAAAGTAAAGAGACGATTTACCTAAAAAATAATTAAAAAGAAAGAGAAATGTGAAAAACTCAGATCATTTTTCTTTTGTTTTTTTTTGTATGAAGGAAATGCCAAAGATTAAAGTTTAGTATTGTATGAATACACATTATTGCTAATAGACAAGGACAAAACATACATACGAACTGTGACTAAACGAAACGAGAAACAAAAACAAAAACAAGAACTGTTCATAAGCGACAATGACAAATCTCGGGAAGGATTATAGTCATAGTAAGAATAATAGCAGCACCACTAATACGCAAAAACAAAAACGTAAATGAATACGATTGTGCATATAAAGACGTGAGAAAAATTATATTATTAGAAAATAATTATCGTTGTAAAGATAGAACACGAAGCATTAATAATTGTCTTTCGCCATCTTTTTCACCAATTGCAACAACCGTTCGATTATGTGCAGCCATATGTATATCAAGTGGCGTCATATTAACAGGCATTGTTGATGCTAATTGACCTTGCTTACGCCATAAACATATATTTTGATCTCTTGAACCAGTTGTCACTAATTGATTTGTTGATACACATGCACAAGTTATCTAAAATAAATTAAATCATTAAAATATTTCTTAATATTGTTTGTTTGTTTTTTTCAATTACTTCTCGTTTATGTCCAATTAATCGTGAAATAAGTTCTTTTGAATTTGAATCCCAAACTTTAGCCGTAGCATCTGTACTTGTTGTTACAAAATACGAACGATCAGGTGATAATTTAATATCGGTAATTCTTTCTCTATGTGCATTTTGTCCATTATCACTTAAGATACTTATACGTTGACATGATGGTATATCCCAATAAATAAGTTGTCCATTTCTTGTACCTGTTATTATTTGTTCATTATTTAAAATAAGTGAGCATTTTGGATCTGAATCAATTGTTATTATTGGTGGTTGAACTAAATCATGTGGTGTCGTTAAATCGAAAACAACATAATTTGTTGTTGATCCTGTTGGACAACCAACAACAGCAAAACGTTCATCAGGTGTTAAAGTTATATATGATGGTGTACCGCCATATGATTGACTCGTATCTGATTTAATTTCTTTTGTTAATTCTGAATTATTTAAATCAAGAATACCAACAGATATTCCACGTCCATATTTTTGATTACCAGCCATAATAAGATTATTTGAATTATTACTTAATGTAAATGTAGCACATTTTACTTGATGTGTTAATTGTACTGGTTTTCCTGTATTAACATCCCACATCTTATAAAAAAGAAAAAAAAAGAAGAGAAAAATTTCAATAATTCATTTGATAAATTTTCTTTTTCTCTTTGAAAATTTACTTGAAGTATATTTGCCTGAGTATCAATACCATCACTGGCTAAACCAACAAGAAGTGTTCCATTACATGCTAATGCAACTTTAACACAATTGATACTTGTTCCGTGCATACTTGAAACCAATTGTCCATTCTAATAAATAAAAATTAAAAAAAATAAGATTCGTTCTTTTTTCATCTTACCACAGCATCCCATATTTGTGGTGGTCCTTGACTTTGTCCAACAATAGCATATTTTCCATTGGGTGTCATACTAATTGATGTAATATTACTTAATTCATAATCTGTTTGTAAACCACCATCAGCAAACATAGCATTCATTGAATAACCAGCAGCACCACCAGCCATACCTTCCCATGATTCAAATGTATCTCGATATCCTTCAGTTACTCCACCACGAGCATAACCAAAATCTGCTACTGGTGGTGGATGATAATCTGTTTCAATGATATGTTCTATGAAAAAAAAAAAATAACAAATCGAATTATTATTTACGAAATTAAAATAGATAAAAAATAAAAACATGCAGCAACAAAAAAAACAAAATTATAAAATAGTGCCAATCAATATCATGCGTATTCCTACGTTGTGAATAATTTGAAGATGTTTGTTGTTGCTGATTATCACGTGCAAAGTCACCATAACGTGATGACATTGTCGGATAATTAGTAAAAACAGCAGCAGCAGCGGTATCCATACCGCTATATTCTCTAACAACTTCTGTAATAGGATCACTTTCAAACGTGTACTATTCTAATTAGAATTACGACTTGTTAACTTACCACGTGTTTGTTCAATTCGTGTTGTTTCCATTTCATCAGCTGCTGCAGCTAACTTTTCACCTTTTTCATATTCCAATTGAATACTACGTGCTGCTGGAGTTTCTGTACATGTAATAATAGTTAATAAAAAAAAAAAAAAAATTAACTTACCAGCTTCAGTTTGTGTTCCACCTGTTGTACCGGTTATGACTGGTACATAACCACCACCAACTGGAGGTGGTACCACAATACGTGCACATTGACGTGATGCAAATGCAAGTGCAAGTGGAAGTAAAAGTAAACCACTAACAAGTGCTAATATCCAACCAATTGGACCAAGACGAGCTCCACCTAGACGGCCATAATCAATTAATTGACCGGTTTTTGGACCAATCCATGGAGTTTTTAAAGTTCGACCTGTTGTTGTTATTGTTGTTGATATGATTGGTAATACTGTTGGAATTGTTGTAGCTATTATTTCAAATATAAAATAAATTGTTTGCAAGAAAAAAAACAAAAACAAAATGTTTTATCATACTTGAAATTTCGCAATAGGTCCCTGTATAATATTCGAAACATATACAATGACCTTCTTGACATGTACCATGATAACAATTAATATTAGCACAAAGATCAGCTGTAATAAAAGTTTTTTGAATTAGTTTTTTGTTGTTGTTTTGAATGAAAAAACTTACGTGCAATTTCACAAGTTGGTCCTGTATAACCTGTATAACATTCACAATGACCTTCACGACATTGTCCATAACCACAATAAACATTTTCGCATGGATTATGTCGAGTATCTAAAATAATAATTCAATTGATAATTAGTGTTTTTTATTTTTTGAAAGCATATTTCATACATTCTCGACAATCATCTCCATAATATGGGGTTGGACAAATACAACGTCGAGTAACGCCTTCGGGAACACATTGACCATGATTTGCACATGGGTACAATACACAAATATCATCTTTAAACAAAAAAAAAATTGTTCTTTTTTTTTTCTTTGTTAAATTAATTAAAAATAACCTTCGCAATGATTTCCTGTACGACCACTTGGACAAACACAACGAGCACTACCTCGCTCATTTGTACAGCTACCTCCATAACAATCATAACGTGAACATGGATCTAGCAGATAATAGAAAATAAAAATAGGCAATTAGAAATTATAAGTTAAAAAAAATTAAACATTTTCAAACTATGATCTAAAAGCATAAGTAATATAGATATATTCATGCATTAAATCAAATATCAGAACTTGATAGTAAAGTTTATTTTTAACTAAATAATACAAATAATGCATTTATATGGATCGTTGTTATTATTATTATTATTATTACAATATGAGTTCAAAAAAAGAAAAAAGTCGATTTTTTAGGTATTCAGAATTATGAATACTATACAAACAATATCGAATGGAGGGAAGATGAATCTGACTGGTTTATTGAAACCTTATAAACAATCATACTTTCTTCTTTGTTTTTTTCATATGTTTATTAAAAGCGCACGTCAAATGTCTACTTAAACAGAATCAAACACTCCTATTTCATCTAAACATAGAACACTCTCATAACCAGGCAAACATTTACAATAAAGCGTCCCATCATGCTGATGAATCAGACATTGTTCATAATTGCAATAGATATTATGACAGATGTCTGTTCGGCAAATAATACAAATGAAGAAAAAAATCAAATCAAAACAAAAGATCAACATGCATTTATTTTTTTCGTTTAATACGAAAAAACAAAACAACAAAACTTTCTTTACATGATGAATCTTATATCACATACCATCTAATTCATAACAATTCGTTCCTCGATAACCAAGTGTACATTGACACAGTGGTAGATTTTCTTGTGTAAGACATACACCTCCATTATAGCAAACAAAATTTGAACATAGATCTATTCGTCGATCACATGCTGAACCTTCATAACCTTGATGACATTGACATCTGTATGATGTACCTTCACTAATGCATGTACCATAATTGCATGATACTCGAGTACATGCATCTTTGGAGATAAAGAAATCAATGAATTTATTTAACAAAGACAAATGCAAGCTACTAACTCTCTGAATTCTAACTATTTTCATTTTTTTTTTAAATAAACTACAAAAGCAAATATAACTACAATGGAAATAAGCGACAGTCCAGTCACAAATATATTTAACTCACCCAAGGGTGTAAGACAGTCACGACCTGAATAACCTTGATGACATTGGCAAACAACTACACTATGCTCGGCTTTACATCGACCATAGTTACAATTGACTTTGGCACAAGGATCTATATAGAATTGACACTTATTTGGTTTCCTACATGAGATTACTTTTATTTTTTTTCTGTATAATTATTTATTTCATTATAATATTTTAAAATATCGTTTTCTTTCTTGTTCCTGTCCCTTTTTTTTTAAAATACATATCAATGATCATACATATGTCCCATTATGCAAATTGAAGGGTAGTGACCAGTTCAATTAGAATGAGAAGGAGAATGCACATTTACATACACATTTGTCCACCTGAGCGTGCGTGCAACTCATATGTGCGTAAGCGCGATCTTTTTCTACTCTAACGGCATGTATATATATGTACATAGATTCATGTTCAATCAAAAAAAATTTGCATAATGTTACTTTTTTATGTGTATACACCGCATGGTGCAATATGATGTAAAAAATTGACGACAACGACAATCTATTACCTTGAATAGAGTGTTGAATTATATCTTTTGAAGAAGAGTACAATGATAGAGTAGGGAAAAAAAGTGTCCGAATAAGTGATGATCGCTTAGTAAAGATAAACATTTGTATAGAGTTATGTAAGATAGACTACTCGCGCAATCAAATCTTATTTTGGTGTTGATCAATCATTCTTATCGTTCTGTTAATCCACTTATGAACTCGTTTAGATTTAAGTGGCATCGAATAGGCAATTATTATTCTATTCTATATAAAGACTAAACATATGCCTGTCTTTGTTTGCATTCTATCATAATGAAGAAAATCTTGTTATCGATCTATTCATCATAATGTTGTATTTCTTTTGAAAAAATTTTTCTTTTTAATTCAACAACATATTTATATATATACATACATTCTACTATGTAGTTAGTGATATGAAGAAAAAAAAAAAGAAGATTGACAACAATTTTTACAAAGACTGATTGATGTCTGTCTTCGAGTATATATATCAATATCAATGAAAAAATATATCTCAATTTTCGTATCATTATTCACTAATGGAAGTTGATCGTTAGTGATTGTTGCATCATTCATGAATGAATAAAAGAAAAGTAAAATTACTAATACTACAACAATATCTACTTCTACTAAATATATACATGCATCGAGCTTTTTTTTTTTTAACATACCAATTTGAGCGTCACACCGTGAACCACCATAACCTTCAGAGCATGAACAAAATGGTTGACTACTACGATCCTTTTGACAAGTTCCATGATTACATATATAATTTAAGCATGGATCAGCTTTTAAAAAGGATGACGAAGAACAAAAAAAAAAAAAAAGAAATTTTAATTAAAATAAAAGACGAAGAAGAAAAAAAAAGTATCCTTGACTTAAATTAGCTTTCTTTCACATGCACATACAATTCTTTTGTTTGCATGGTTACCTTGATGTACAGAAGAGTAGAAAAAAGAGCAAGAGATAATATCATTGAAAGGATATATAATCCTCCTTACTCACTCACTCACTCACTCACATATATATATATACATAGACAATGCACAGTCTGATTTATTTATTTCTCAAGGTTCTACCACCAGCTCGAACATCATTATCACGTTGACGACAAATGGCATACACTCAGCATGTATTATAAATGCCTGAAAGAAAAAAACCGAGAATTGTTTACCTGATTGTTCACAGCGATATCCGGTATATTGTGAAGGGCAATGACAATAAGCTAAAGATGCTGGAGATGATGGTTGAATACAATAACCTCCATTAAGACATTGGATTCTTTCACAAGGTGCCCCTAAAGAAAGAACATATTTGTATATATAATGAACTATGTAAAACTTATGATCATTTGAGACATATATTATGAGAGGGGGAACGAAGGGAGTGACGAAGGAAATAATGTAAAAAAAATGATTTAACTTACAACAGCCATAGTAACATGGCATAGAACCGGCAGCAGTACGTGATTCATATTGAGATGGCGGTGGTGGTGGAGGAGCAGCCTCCGTTACAGTAATAATCAATAGTAACGAAGTGAAGAATTTCATTGTATATAATAATGAATAATAATACACAAAAAAGTGGCGAAAAAGAAGCGTGTCACTCTTATATCGATGAATGCACGGATGGATGAATCACATCATTATAAGCAACGACTAATATTGAATGTTTCTTTTCTTCTTTTTTTTTTTCTCTTTTTTTGTGTATTCTCTGTTGGTTTTAGCAAGGTCGATGAGTAATGTATAACTGTTGATGTTGGTAACTGTGTGTATCTCAAGAATGAAACAATGTGAATGATGATAGAAAACGATAAAAAGTCGAAGATAGAGATATAGACAAAAAAGAATTAGGGGAAACAAGGTCTTTTATCACTAATAATATTCGATTGACGTAATAACGAAAGGTGTCGATTGATGATGGTGAATCTCGTTTCAAACTTGTCTTTTACCTCCTCCAACTTCTTTCAATGTAATATAGCAATAGAAATACGAGAAGAAATAAGAGACACACAGAAAAAAAAAGAAAGGAATGGTGTAAGATGCAAACAAACACCAAACCACAAACTGACGATGACGATGACGATGGCATAGAAGAGAGAGAGAGAGAGAAAAAAAAAAAAAAGAGAAATATACAAATATACCAAGAAAAATCAACTATGTATGAGTAATAAAGAAAGGCAAGATATGAAAGTAGAACGGTTAGTAATATCTTGTATTAGTAAGAACAACAACGTCAACAAAGCGAAGGAAGATACTACATTATCATCATCTCAACTATTTCTCCTTCTCTCTCTTGCTTTTCTTCTTCTATCACTAGTGGCAATGCTGAAACCACAAGTTGTTGTCTCGATTGTCGTCCTCTTACGCTTTTTTTTTCTATTCTTCTTCATATACATGTTGACTATGGATGTATGTATGCTCATGCACACGCATAAACGGAAAGAAGAAAGAGAGACTAAAGAAACAGAAAAAAAAAAAGCTTCTTATTAACATTAAAAAAAAAATGTACATGAAGTACGCAGAGAACGATCGTATAAATATATATATATATATATTTGCTTGCGTTTGGGTTGTTCGTAATATTATTTGATGCAGAGGAGACACAATGAAAAAAAAAACAGAAGTGCAGACATCAGTTAAAAAAAAACAAGGGAAAGGTTTAATGGGAATTTGCAATAAAAAAAAAAAAGGAACGAAGAATTCGTCCATACGCACATTCATCGTGATCAACGGACTCGTCTTTTTGTTTCCTTTCTTTTTCTCTTTTTTTCCCATAAAAAATTGGTTTTTACATTATTTTTGTTGACATTATTGTCGCCGCATCTATTTGAATCAAAAATTCAAGGTGACATTTTGTCTTCTCTATATTCAATCTCAAACAAATGATTTATTAAAAAATACGACGTTCTGCAAACACCTGTGCAAATATAAACGGATGCTGATAGAAAAACCAATATAAAAAAGAAAAAAAAAAAAAGAGAATTTTTTTTTCTTTTATCTTTAATATCACACGTTATAAAATATTTATCAATCAAACTTACGTTCTGGTATATTTGCATGATTATTCCAAAGAACACTTGGATCATAATCAATTAATCCTGGATTACGTATAGAATTATGTATTAAATTCTCATGATGATTATCTGCCATAAATATAATCTATTTTAATATTAAAATAATAATAATGTATATTTTTTTTTTCTTTTTCGAAATATTCTTTCACTTATGTTTACTTACATCTTGAATATAACCAATAAAATTTTTTCCACATAAATAAACTTTTCTATCACCAAATAAACTAAAATATTCAATAAAATATGTATAATGTCGGGTTTCATCATCAAATGTTAAATCAATCTAAAGAAGAATAATTATTAATATATAAGAAAATGAAAGTCTAACATACTGTATTTAATGTTTTTTGACATTGTAATACATGCCATTGATCACCTCGAACACGTCCAGGAAAATCATATGTATAAATAATTCCACCATTTTGAATAATTAAACGTGGATAATAATTCTAAATTTTAATAACATTTGATTAACAAAATCAAAGATTTTTAGTTTTTTTCTTTCGATTTTGAACTTACCTGAATAACAATTGATACTTGAATAGAATCATTTTGCGTTGTAAATAAAACTGAATTATCTGATATTGTAAATATCATTAAATAAATTTGTTCATATTGTCCTGATCCAATTTGAGTAAAATATCGAAGTGAACCTTTATTATTCATATCAATTGATGATGTACAAACCAGTGAACAATCAGTTTGACCACAAAATTGTAAAGGTTGCATATTACTACAAGGCATTTGTCTATCACATATTGAACCTTGGTCACAAAAACAATCATAACGATCAGATTTCACAATGCCTTCAGGCAATACTGGATGATGATTATATGTTATATTAGCAAAACATCCAACAAATAAATTATCAGATATAATACGATCTGATCCGCCAATAGTTATAACATCAAAAAATAATGATAAAGATAAAAGATTAGATATATTTATTGTACGATTATCGATTTGTATATACATAGATTTATTTGAAATTTGACGAAAAATTGAAATATAATGTAGTTGTCCATCATTAATTGTTTGATTATCATTAAATATCAATTGTAAAGTTCTATTATTTGTTAAATAATATTTTAATTGTAATTTTCCATTATTTAAAAAAAGAAAAAGACCATAATAATTATCATTTGAATATATTGATGCTATAATACCATTGAATGATTGAGTTTTTATTGCTATTTGACATTGGTAAAATTGATCATTCGATGGAATTTGAAGTTCAATTATATCATCATAATCACGAATGGAAAAACTTATATCTGATGATATATATGAAATAACATTTTTGGCTAGAAAAGATTAAAAACAAAAAAAGATTTTAATCTTTAACAGATCGATTTAAACATGTATAGAATGTCCATGAAAATTTACTATATATATCAGATTGACTAAGCTGGTGATTATATGCAAATCGAATACGGAATATATTAAATTCCTATACTAGGTCACAATTTTTTTAGTTCTGAAAGTTAATTCCTAAAAAAATAAATACTAGTGGAAATTCTTTTAAGTGATTATAGAATTACGAAATGATTTTTTTACTTTTGAGCATATAGAGAAGATCATAGGATTAGAATAATTCTAAAAGAATTTTAATTCATAACCTTACTCTACATAGTTACGATAGTTTTATTGAATTATTGATTGAAAAATTCAACAAAGAATTTTTTATGTGAAATTTTCTCTATAATGAAGTCTTATGATTATAAGAATACCATGGAAGTTTTAGTCAAAATGATTGCTTTTTTTTTTTTTTTTTTTTTGAGATATTCAACTTCAGAAATTTGAAGGTTGAGTATCTTCAAGTAGCAAACAAACGTTTTAAACGATACTTTTTAATACGCTCTTTAAAGATCAAGAGACCTAGAGACCAAATTTCCAATCTAAAAAAATTCTTTGTCTAATTTTCCTGTCAATATCATGGTCTATGATAAAAATCTAACAAAACTGTCGTAACCCTGTAGAGAGAACCTATGTAAACCTCAAGTCTTTTACAGTTATTCTAATCTAGAAATCTCTATACATCTAAAAGCTATTAGCACAATCCTTGTAGGATAAAAATGTGAAACATGATACAGCTGCCGTTTCTAATTACAGTAAGATAGTTTCATTCTACCTGTTTTTGGACATATTTTTTCATCTTCCTTTTTTTGCTTAATTATCCAATGATGCAATAAGGCAGTATGTCATGTATTATACCGACACATTATTGACATACGGCTTGTGATGGTATATCATTAACATCTGTCATGGTCCATGATGGCCTTTAATTGGCGTCTGTCATGACCTGTAAAGGGAAGTTTTACTCCTATACTTCAACACTCCTTTTAGATCGTATTTCAAAAAATCATGTACTGAAAAGTAATGAATCATTTCAAACGTTTTCCTAGACGATTGGTTTGATAATCGAATTTATAATTTAATATTCTATCATTTTGTGAGTGAATTCTACATTGTTAAACTTTATTAAAATCATATTCTAATGGATTTTTAATTTTAATTCCATATTCATATTGATTTATGCTTACAATTCTATTTTTTTTTGTAATCTGCTAATCGAACTTTTAAATAATAACAGAGTTATGTCGATCGGTAGAGAATTCACTACACGATGTTGTGTTGTCTATCATGCATAAATAAAACAACTGAACGTCTGATCTCTCAAAATTAAACGAATAATATATTTTTTTTAAATTGATATATATTTATTCTTACACTAGACTCATAAAAATAATCTTATAATTTGATCATATTTAATTCTAAACTATCTTTATTGATAGAAAGAATCATTTAAAAATCGAAGTTTCACATAGAATCTAACTTAAAATTTGACTTTCGATTTTGATGAAATTGAGTTTAGATTTGGTTTATATATATATCATTGGAAACTTGAATTTCCAATAGCACCGATCGGGTCCGAATCCGGTCGAATCGTATAATATGATACTTTCAATGAAATTTTCTAATTCGAATTGGATGGTCACTCCGAAGATACGAAATACTTTTTTCCGATTTTTTTGTTGAAATTTCGACAACAAAGGTTCATCAGCTAGAACCATTCTTGGATATTTGCCTACTCACTAGATCCTATCGATTAGTCAATTGTGGATTTTTCTTCGTTAGTGTTTTTCCTGTACTTATATTTCATTCCACTATTCGAATAAACTTATTACACAGAAGACTAATCCAAAACAAATGCAATGCTCATATTATTAATTCTGAGATAATCGAAGGTCCGCATCTCGTCAAATTGCGATTATTTTATTTATAATTTGTTCAACTAACATTTAACTTACGTTCACGTGTAGTTATTTGACAAGTATTTACTAATCTATCTAATGGATAAATATGTTTTGATTCAATCAATAATTTTTTATTAAACATAATATTTTTAATACAACCAATAAAATCATCTCCATTGAAATTTGATAATCGTTCTTTAATAAAATAATCTAATTTTCCAATATAAATTGTATTAATATAAAATTTATCAATCATATTTTCAATTTTTGTATTTTCATCAAATTCAAATAATAAATAATTTTGATTAATTAATTTAATAATTATTTTATGTTCATTTTTATCATTAATTGAATTATTTATTAAAATTTCTCTTGGTTGTTTTTGTTTATTATAATATGTTAATACTAAATATTCATAACGAATACTTAATATAATAAAATTATTATATGTATTATCAGCTAATGAACAAATAATACAATTTGATTCTTGTGTAGAAAATATAAATGAAAATATATGAAATTCTTCAGGTTTATCAAAATTAATAATCAAAGGACGATCATTATCTTTAAATGAAATAATTTGATCAATATGAATATCATCTATTGATGATTTTATTATCATATTATTTAAAAAACATTTTTGTCGATTTAATGATAAATTTTCAAATGAAAATATTTGATTATTATAAGTTACATTTTCTATACAACCAATAAATTGATTATGTAAACCAAATAGAAAATTTTCAATGATTAAATATGATCTTGAAAGTTCAGTAGAAATTTTCTTATTTTTATCTATCCATGTTTCAAGAGTTTGATTATTTAATTCTAATTGTACAATATAAAGTTTTCCATCATTGATTGGTTTTTGTTTTTCATTTGAGAAAATTTTTTGTACTAGTTGATCACGAATGACTAATATTAAATAACCATCAATATCAATATTTAATTGAATTTCATCAAATTGTATAAGTGTACTAAGATTGGAATATGTACGAAATGAAAATGAAAAAATTTTAAAGAAGAATTTAATTGGTGATGGAAAAATAATTTCATTATTATCATTTGGAAGAAAAGCAATTGTTTGAATTGATTGTGATTGATTTATAGATGATGAAATTATTGTTGTTATAGAATCTTCGAAATTCTCATTTGAATTATCTTTTTCACGAAGATTTAAAGATCGATCCATATTAGATACTATAATCTAGATAATAGATAACAATAATAATGATTACGATATGTAAAATATGAACAGAAAGTTTAGTGCAGTGATATATTTTTTTTTCTGAAGAAATGATCTTTGAAAAACTATTTTTATGCGATTTTTAAATTAGATCATCTCATTTTACTTAGAAATATTTGTTTTTATCAAATGATCTGATTTTCGAAACGTTTCATATCGAATCCAAAGAAGTAGTGTTCGAGAGTGTTAGTTTTATCTCAATGAAGTTTTTATCCGATAAGAATGTTTTTTTTTCGACTCAAAAATAGGATACTAGTAAAACACGTTCTCAGCCACTTTGATCTACTCTAAGTCAAAAGCTCAAACAAATAAATGTTCAGAACAAAAAAAACTGTTAGATGAAGTTGTGGTAAATATTTAATAGCTAGAGTCAGTTCAAAATATGTAACAGAAATACATTTCACTTCATTTTTCAAATATTTATTTTCTTGAGATTTTGGCTCAGGGTAAAGTCGAGTAGACTCAGAATTTCAAGCTCTATTATATTAATACTAATTCTAAAATCTTAATCAATTTTTCTATAAGAAAAAAAAAGAACATTGAATATCTTCTAAACGACAATATAGTTTCTTTTTTTTTTTTGTATTATGTGTAATTCAATTCTCGCATTGTTTAAACAACTTACATCACCAATTTTACCATTATAATTACCATTGGGTACAATTATTAATTGTGCTCCAATGAATATATTTATTGTCTTTTGCCATTCATCAGGCAATTCAGTATTTGATTGTTCAACATTATCAAGAATAAATCGTAACTACAAAAACATAGAAAAGAAATTCATTTTGATTTATTAAAATTAAAAATTGTAATCAAAAAAAAATTTTAAACCTTTCGATTTGATCGTTCAATATATAATCGATGCCATTGTCCATTATTAATTAATTCTGTATCATTTTTTGTTGTTAAAATTATATCAAGTAGATTATCTTGTGAAAAAATAATTTTCAATCTATCATTCTAAAAATTAATCATACGAAAAAAATCTTCTTCTTTTTTTTTTTAATTAAAACAAAACAAACTTCAATATTAAATGTATAACTAATATTTTCATTAGCAATACCAGCAAGAATAGTTATTGCTTGTAATATTTGTTGATTTGTAAGAATAGAAAATGCAATTGATTCAATTGATGTATAATCTTCTTCATCAGTGATATATTTCATAGGTATATTAATTGTTGATGAATATTCAATAATCGACTCCGGTATTAAATTACTGCTATTGAATAAATTCTCTGTCAGAACATCATCTAAATAATGGTTAACTATAAACAATGAAAGAATAGACTTATTTTCATTGATTAACATGAAGAATGAATATTCAATTATCTACTTTGAATTTTTGATTAAGAAGAAACATAAATGAGTCATTATTTTAACTTCTTCTCTATAAATAATCTTATTTTAAGAACTTACCATCAGTTAATGTCTCATTAGATAATAATATATTAATATTATTAATATCATCATTTAAAATTCTTGAATATTGTTCATCTTGGCATAAATATAATTGTATAAAAATTAAGATTTGAATAATACATAAAATTCTTTTTGTAAATTTCATTTTTTATTTTTTGTTTTAATCAGATAAATTTAATGATAACAATCGTATTTAAGGAAGTTAGTATAAAATAATGAAGTGATAGATGAGAAAATTTCTATATTATAAGAGAAAGAAAAAATATAAATGTACATTTTATCTTCCTGTATCTCTCTCTCTCTCTCTCTCCCTCACACACACACTATCTTATTATTACTATGCTGTGACTGGCCAATGACCATAATCAAAACGTTAAACGAGTGAGAAGGAAAAGATTTTTCATCCTTTCATGTATACTCTCATATAAGTTATATACTCTCTGTTGAACATTTTTTTCTATGTTGTTCGATATATATGTTAGTCATTAATAATAAGGATGAAAAGAGAGAATAAAGAGTCAATTGTATGAGCAAAAAAAGGACTAAAGAAAATTTTCTCTTTTTGACCTGCAATGAAAAAAATAACAACAACAACATTAAATTTTGAGAAGAATTCTAATTGTTTTGATGGTCAATAGCATAATATCGATTAATGTCTGTCTTCTATTGTATATCGACAATATACTGAATGCATATTTATGAATAGGAAGATTTAGTTGTCGCTGATTGATGAATACTTTGAGCTGTCCCCTATTCGAACAAAGAAAGAGAAGGAGTGAATTATTTCAATCACACATACACACAGACATACTAGGTAATGGTTCATGAAAGTCTATATTCTGTATTAACTCTAATCCTTCTCTTTCTTTTTCTTCTTTTGGTTATACATATAATAATCTTTTTCGACGTTGCATGCATTTTTATACAATTATAGATGTATTTAATTCGAATGAAGTATATTCATATGTCGCATGATTAAGATAAAATTAAATCATCATGTAAGCTTTATGTATATGTCTCTTTAACATACGATCAATTTTCTTTTATAAAAAAAAAAAGAAATAAGAAAAAAGCATGCAAACATATTGAACAAATTACATTAAATAACTACTAAATTCTTAATTTTTCTATTAAGACATATTATTATGTAAGAAGAGTCAGAAGAATGAAATTTCTTGATAATACAAGTCATTATTAATAATAAGCAAAATTGATCAACCAAAAATACATATACAATGAATGATCTCAGACATTGACTAAATAAATAATCTTCTTTTCTTCTCAAGTGAGCAATGCGTCTCATTAGGCACTTTGTTTAGAGAATCTCATATGGCAAACAAAAACACATTTTCGTCTATTAGTTGATATTGCCAAAAGAATATCGAATAGAACAATGAATACAATAAACACTTAAGTATATAACAATTATTTTTTAATAGTATTCAAAGTAATTATATACTTAAATAAAAATTTTTTTTTTATCAAAAATGTTATTAATAGATTTGACTATTGAAAATAATTAATATAAATGATGTAATATTCTTAAGAATTACATATTTAATCATCTTTTATAGATTAATCGAAATATATTCTATACATCAATAGACTGTTATATTGATATTTATATTGACATCCATTCAAAGTATGTTGTTATACTTCATTTTTACACATTTCAATAATACCTATGCATAACATTCAAATTGATGCTAAATTCTTTATAATCAATATTATTCTCTTTCAAAAAACAAAACAAAAAAGAAAAAGAAATTTGAATATCAATCAATCGATTTTTCATAGAACCAAATTACTAAATGAACACAAAGATCAACTGATGTAACACAGATGGATACATATTTTTTGAATATAAATGATAGAAAAGAAAACAAAAATAATTTATTGAATTTCATTTAAAAAAAAGGCCATGATGATTGAAAGTATATAAGATGTAGTGTAAACATGTAAATGGTTAAGCACACAGGAAAGTTCTATATTTCTTTCTTTGCTGTTATTTTTGAATATTTGATAGTAGGCCGAAATAAAATGATACAATTAGTTACTCCTACAAATATCACTGTCTTATCGACTCTCTCATCAAATATTCAATAATAACAGAAAAGCAAGATATGAAATTGTTCTGTATGCGTACCTGCATATGTACCAACACCACATAAACTCTGCTGTCCGTTGAATATCGCATAAGATTTCACATATAATTATCTTCTTGTATATGAATCAGAGGTGGAATCGGTTTGATTCCAAAAAAAAACACGAATCAATTTCATCTCCAATATGAATAAATAGAGAAAAAAAAGATAAGATTATTATAATTAAAATTATCTAATTGAATATGATCAATGCACGTTTTCATTTTTAAGAAAATTTAATTTATTATTATTATTATTGAATCTGTATTATTGACTAGTATCGAATTGAAATGATAAAAGAACATTGCAAATAAAAATAAAGCATTTTTAATTTACACAATAGTTTATTTGATTTCTAATTTTAAAAAAGGTGATAATAAGTATATTTAATTTGTCCTATTTTCACGAGACCTCTAAGTTTCACTATCTATCAAAATTAATAATGAAAAAAAAGTTCATTCAATCTCAACGATTCATTTTAATTTTAAACTATCAAAAGTTCTTTAATTTTACGATATGGACTAATTTAATAAGCGTTACAGATTTTGCCTTGATATAGTATTAAAGAAGTATTAATAATTGGACTGTAATATTCAAGTTTATTTATGTTTTTTTTTCTTAACTGAAAGCATCTAATCATCAAGATATCATTTGTATATATATATATATGTGCTGAATGACATTAACGGAAATAAGAGCAAAGCAAGTTGTCAATGTCAATTACATGCATGTTGTGTTGATGATTATCAACAATGTACATAACCAATATCTTTATTAATCGAAAATAAAATAAACAAATGCTATAACATTTATTTTGAGGTTGTTTTTTTTTTCAAACAATTATCCTTGATAGATAAGGAAGAATGTTAAATGGTTTAATTCAAAAAGATATATTGTTATTTTCTCAACGTCCATGGTCTAATTAACTATACAAAATGAATGATAAGGTTTAGCTGAATGATATAATCAATCGATTCTATATTCTCATATGAAGAATGACCCCATAAATTGCTTATTTGGAATAAAAAATGAGTATTGTTGGTACGTTCTTCATGTAGAGAAATCGATTTCTTTTATTCATTTATCAAATAATATTCATAATTCATTAGAAACATGTCAAAAAAAATATATTACCATGAAATAGTACCATTGACCTTAGAAAAGACCAATAATTATATCGTAGTTTACTATTAATACCTTCTTGTCTACGACTGTAAATCTTTGCATATATAAAATAGCATGATATGAGTTCCGGATCGACTAACACAATGTAAGAGAATAATAAAAAAAATTAGTTGTAATCTTTATCTTCGAATAGAAGGATAAATGGATTTTTTTATAATTTGTCAGCGATGAGAACTGTTTCTTAAAGACAATGATCGCCGTTCAAAGCGAAATTTTCAGTGTTCATCTTATCAATAAGATCGTCATGACTGATTGATGAAGTTGTTGGACATGTATTCACAAGGTATTATATTCAAACCTTTGTGTAGTACCAACCATGAAATGACCTTGAGAAAGTCAGTAACGACTGTTTGTCTCAGAAGCTGAAAGACAGAGATATTCTTCTTTCTCTTATGAATATAAACTCTGTATACTCCTTTATCAGCGATAAAAGAAACAACCTATTTAGTTAAATTAAATTTATAATATTGAATTTTTCTTTTCGATAAAATGATTTTAAAATTCTCCTGAAATTTTCTTTTCTAAAAAATTTATTATTTTGTTGTTTAATCTATTTTGATATTCAACAAAATAGAAAAGAAAAATAATTATGTCAATCAAAAATTTAATATATTATTTTCACACTTGAAGTTTTTTTTAAGTATGAGTTGCTAAATAAAGATATTTCATTTCAATGACAAGAATCAAATTATTCATTTTTAAAGGTAAATGTGAAATTAAAGGAAAGAAAAAACATCTAATACATTATGATTGAATCTATCCTAGTTTTCTTATTGACTTCACACAAAAAAATATTGTCATCAAGAAAATTTTACTTGTTCTTTTTAAAAAATAACTGTACATCAATAATACCGATACAACAAATGAAAGAAAAAAGAAATCAATAAATAGAATCTATAAAATAATACATCCTTTCTTTTTCTTTTGTTCATTTGTCATTTTATAATTATTTGTATTTGTATTTCTATTTGTAGTTGTAGTTGTATTTCTATTTCTATTTGTATCCGTATTTGTATTTCTATTTGTATCCGTATTTGTAGTTCTATTTGTATCTGTATTTGTATGTGTATTTGTATTTGTAACTGTATTTCCACTTGTATTTGTATTTGTATTTGTATTCGATAATGATGTGTTATTTGGTTTTTTATTCTGTTGATTTCGCATACCAGAATTTGAATTTATATTTCGCCTCGTATTCGTCTTTTGTTTTTTTTTATTGAGTGAAGTATTATTAGATGCACCGGTTCGTTGAAAATCTCTTCGATTATTCGTTGTTATTGTAGTATTTGATTTTTCTAGTTCATACGTACCTAATAATTGATCACGATATGGTGTATCATGTTCACAATGAAAAACATTTTTTTGTCGACAAAGAGAACAACGAAAATCATCACGTACAAGTGGTAAAGCCTGATATGATGCCATTTATTTTGTAAATAGGAATAATTAGAAGAAGAAGAAAAAAGAATAAATCTAAAAATAATTTTTTTTAAGACAAAATATATTTGACAATGCTGCGAGACGAACTTTTTTTTCGGGATTTGAGATTGTCCCGCAGGACTAAAATTGAAACATGATTCAATATTGAAGAATTGAATAAGTATCTCTCGAATTCTTTTACATTATTAGCATACTTAATTTATAGATGAATAACACTATTCGCTAGTCGAGAATGTTCAATAATATGAAAGATTTTCTTTTTAATTATTTAATGAAATGAAGAAAAAAAAAATTCTTTTTTTTCTTTTTTTATTAAATTGATTTTGATGCTATAATCAAATAAATTATTAACTGAAGCTTTGAAAGAATAAAAGAAAATCTTAGTAGTTACTTTGAATTTCGATATATTTACTTATGATTTATTGTTCAATTTTGAGGCAATAGACAATTATTCACTACTCCTAATACAATAAGTGTGTTGTGGAGTTTATGCTCTCCGTGGAACACTCTTAAAACATCTGTTTTTCTTTCTTATCGAGTGTACTCATAACAATTCTTTGCAGTATTATTCACAAAAAACGAAATCATAAATAACTTTCTTGTTTGTAGGCTTATTTGTAACTAGGAAAGAAAGAAAAACGAAACAAGCAAATTTCAAAAACTATTTGACTTTCTTCTTTGTTTTTAACCTTCAAATCATTTTGTTAGTTACAGGTTATGAAAACCTTTCAAAATTTTCTCCTATCTACTATATTGTTATATTATGATTGATGTTAGACACTTAACAATATGTTTTAATAAGTTTCTTTCAAAAATATGACGAAGTAAGATAACGAAGAGTGCAATCAGTACAAATTGATCTGAATAATGAAAATGAAATTGAAAAGAAAAAATCTTTCTAGGAAATGAAGAGTGTACATCTCTTCCCTACCTATAAAACTATATTACTGATCTTTTAAGCACTCACCGCTTGTGAATAGATGTAATGGGATATATTAATCTCAATTTCGTTTTTATTTGTGATGTTGTGAAAGAAAGAGAATAAAAGAATTTTAATGTTGAACCAACATCTTTAAAACATTTCTTTTGCGATATTTTTTTTTCTCTCTTTAATATTGCTGTTTTTTTTTTCTTTTATAAAATGTTTAAATAGGTAAATGTATGTATGACACATCCTTTTTTTCTCTTTTGATCAAGACACATACAAAAAAAAAATTTGTCACTTAGACAACCGATCAACAATATATTTAATAGTGAATCTATCAAAGCAAAAAGAAAAAAAAAACGATTTACGAACATAATTACATAGTTACGTTTACATTTACATTTACATAGAATTGATTAAATTCTTTCGTGATAAACTGAAAACATAAAGAAGATAAGATATAAATAAGATGAAAATGTCTCGTTTTTGAATGTTTTTTTCAACAATACATTGCTATCATATAAATTTACAATTGACAGATTATATTTCATCTTCAATATTAGTAAAGTCTATTATATTTAAAATTTTAAAGTATATGAGAATATCTTTAAACATTATCGATCTTTGAAAACTTTTTTTTTTGTAGCTTTACAAACCGATAGAGATCAAACTGATGGCTACTAAGTATTCCATGGTTAGTTCGTAGAGTGCATATGTAACATTTCTTGTGTGAATCGAAATAGCACTTTTGCGCCAAGCATTATAATAAAAATAAATATAAAATGTATGTTGTATATGGACTAATTATTATTAAATAAATAGCAGGATTGAGTTACCAATATGGATAATGAAAAAAATCCTTCGAGATTTTAAAATAAAACTAACAAAATTTTTGAAGTCAGTTCAATGAGAAAAAATATTCTTTTTTCCAGTATTCTTCGAAATGAACTCTCATTGTCATATCACACAGAGTTCAAGCTTATTCTTTACTTTCATTATATTAAGTTTTTATAAATACGTATCTATGTCATCTTTGATCTTGATTTTAATCTTTCAACAAGAATGTGTGTCTGACACATGTATGTATATATAAATTTGTTTGTTCATCAATCACAATCATCACAAAAAGTGTAATTATTCTTTTATATTCAACTTCCGGTAAAAAGATATGTATATTTATCATTATCATAGAACTTAATATAATCTACCGCTTTTGACTTCATGATAATATGATATTGCAAATCAAAAAAAAAAAAGAAAAGATGATTTTTATAATAAATGGAAGAGAAAATCTTATTAAAGAAATCGCTCAACATCTTCGTGACATTGCTGATGAAATTTAATCAAATTCATTTATATCTAAACATCTCACTAATCTTATTTGTTCATTCATGTATTATTCTAATTTTTCTATATATTGTAAATAAATAAATCAATAGATTTTATATGATAAAAATCAAAAAATGTTATCTTCTTCATTTCAATATACGTAAAACTAAACACATTATCAGTAAAAACAGAAGACAAAAAAGAAAAGAAAAAGCACAGGTAAAAATAAATACTAATCTTCTATTTGCGTACGAAGGCCAACAAAGGACAAGTTACATCGTTTGTATTTGGTTCGAAGAAGTCTAATGTTTTCTTTTTACTTTTGTTAAAAATCATTCCAAATTAGCACCATCTTTTTTCTCAAAAACGAATAAAGGTTTTGAGTACTATTAATATGGCTGAAAGATAAGCAAATGATGTTATCTGTTGAGTCATATATAACCATGTGCGTTCAGAATCAAAAAGTAAAGAAAAGGTAAAATATTCATATGTTTTTATTTTTAGATATTAATTTTAATAAATATATATATATATATATACTATGGCAAATTCATCTATTGAAAGTGAACCAATAGAAATATTATATGATACTAATGAACCAAATTCATCCTTTATATCTACATATGATGCATCACTTGAGAATATTTTACCAATTCAAACAGATCAATTATATCCAACATCATCATCTATTTATATGGATGCATCTATTTTATCACCAAATGATACATCATTTGATATTTTACAAGGTTTTTCTGCACCAACACTTCCGGTTTATATTAATATGGGTGTAAATGAACATCCCGATGATGTAAATTTTGTTGGACCTATAACAACAACTGATCAAACATTATCACATTCAATAGCAGCTATTGATGTTGATCGTCTATTGCCATCGACAACAATTCAAAGACATAGTCATCCTCATCATCATCATCATCATCATCATTTTCCACATTATCAACAAAATCGAAATCGTTATCCATATGTACAAAGACCGATTGTTCCAAAAGATTCTCATGGAACACAAGTACTCTCAACTAGTTTAGATAATTTATATTATTATGCACAACGACCTGCTTTTCGACGTTCTTATTTTGCTTTAAGAAGACAACGAATACCAAAAGGTATATTAATAAAATAAAATTATATTTAAAATATTGTTCTATTTTTGTGTGTGTGTGTGTGTGTGTAGCTCCGCCAATGCCAAAACATTTATTTCCTGGTTATAAACAAACTAGAACAGAAAAATTAACAACGGAAAGTACTGGAGATGAAAACGAAGATGAAGATGAAGAAGGTAATGTTTTTCTTCAAAATATCATTTGATTGTTTGTGGTATTCGATCATTAAGTAAATATTTTAATTGAGATTTTGTATAATGACAATCTTTTTCGGGTTCAAAATTTTCAAGTTCAATTATATCTGTATGTAAACGATCAACATCTGTAATCATAACTGTTGGTAATGGTTTAGTTTTAATTGATGATTGAGATGATAAATATGTTGTATTTGTAATTTGACTTAAATATGTATTTGTTGAAGAAATAGCATTAAAAATTGGCCGAAAGAAAAAATAGCGAACGAAAGAAAAAATGTCGAGAAAAAAATGGTGAAGAATAAAATAGCGAATATAAAATATGGCGAATTACCTAAAAAGGCGAAGACTTTATAGTAAAAAACATAGAACACCAATCGTATTATAATGTCGAAAAACTTTATTTTAACATTCTCAACTAGTGGGATGAAGATATTTTACTACATACAAAAATGCAATAGCTACATAAACAGAATATTCCCAGATTGTCAAGACTGGGAACAGGCTGGGTTTGATCATTCAGGAATCTGATTGAAAGATTGTTGGTGAAATTGATCGAATTTATGAGGAGTTGAGAAACTTTCTGAGAAGTATTGAGCAAAAATACAAATAAAATATTGAAGGTTTTCTGCGAAAAAAAACGAAAATATCGAAATTGGAAGATCAACTGCAGTTCATAACATTCCTGTGGTTAGATATCAACAAAAACTAGTCTTGCAGATCTATGTTGTCAGTTAGAAGAAGACAGAATGTCGGTATGAAACGTAGTAATAAGATGTAGATCTAATTGAAACTACGAACTACCGATTTAGATCTGCGTCTTCAAGTAGATTCTAGTACAGAGCTGAAAGATATAGCGTCACTTAACGATATCTAGAATATTTTCAATATTTTTAGTCAAATTTATATTTTCGGTGTTGTTATATGATCGACATTTTTTCTTTCGTCATTTGTTTTTCGCCTTTTTCCGTGTCGACATTTTCATTTTTGTTATTCTTTCGTTCGCTAGTTTTTCTTTCGGCCATTTTGAGATACATACCTTGTTGAAGATTGAGATAATTGATGTTTTAAATTAAATTGATCAATTGAAGATGAAGAATTATTTAATGGAATAATTAATGAAGATGATTGTGAAATTTTTTCATGAAAATTAATTTTTGATGAAGATAATGTTGATTGAAAATAAGTAAAATTTTGACCTGTTGGATAATAGAAAAGAGATGTATTAAAATTATTTGATGATGTTAATGTTGATTGATTATAAGATAAATTTGAAATTGTTGTTGTTGTTGTTGTTGTATTTAAAAATGTTAATTCAAATTGTTCTTTTGGTATTTGTTGACATGATGAAATAAAATTTGTATGTTCATGAAAAATTTTTGATCGTTGAGAAATAAATGAAATTGATGTACAAATACTACTTGTTTGTTCACCATCATCATCATCATCATTTTGATTATAATAAAAAATATTATCTTCTTTTAATGTTTTTTCAATAGGTATTAATAATAATGATGGTAATTTTAATGAATAATTACAATGAAAATATTTTAAATTTGTCTTTTTTTTTATATGCCGATATGTTTGCATAGATAAAAATATACAACCAATAATTAACCAAAGAAAACATATTGAACCAAATATAATAAAAAGACGTTTAAATAAAATAAATTGATCTATTGTATTGATTGACATTGTCAATATAATGAAATATCATTTTAATTAAAAGAAGAAAACAAAAAAAAAAGATTTATTCTAATTTTTATGGATCAATGTCTTCAAGACATTGATTGAAGAATTACGATTTATTATTATTATTTTTTTTTTTCGGATAGTTTCTCGTTAAATGTAGATGTGAATGTCTATCGTTGTTATAGTTCCTTTTTTCTCTCCCTCTCTCTCTCCCTCTCTGTGCTTCATGTTCTTCTATCTTCTTGTTCTTGGATGGAGAGGCGCAACGAAAGAAACTTTTGTTCTATATAGATGTGAGTAAGGAAACGGAAGGAAAAATTAGTGGTCGGGCACGCATTGAATAGAATGAAGCTCGTATAATCATCCGGACCAATGTCATTGTCCCATAGATTCTCACATATATCAAATTGAGCAACTATATTAATTATGGAAAAAAAAGTGAATTATTCGTTTTTACTATTGTTCGATTAATTCTATATATATATATCTATTCATACCTGATCATCAATTAGTGTTAACAATGTTTTTTTTTTCCTTTTATTCTTTGTCTAATGATAAAAGCATGTATTTTATAATTGTGATATTTTTGTCTGTTCTAGATCAACTACCACCAAAAAGCTTTTGGGTTATTTTACGTTTGGTTTTTTTCTTTTTTGCTATTGAGTTTATGTATGCAGTAGAAACAGCACTAACTGTACCTATATTAACTTCATTACGTGTACCTGAATCGTACGTTAATGAAGAAGTTTTTATTGTTCGTTATTCTTCTAATTTTTGTTTTTTTGATTTATCAAGATTTTATTCCATGGCTTGGCTTATAAGTCCAATTCTTGGTTTTTTTCTTCAACCAATTGTTGGTATGTGGAGTGATTCATGTAAATGTCGATGGGGTAGACGAAGACCATTTATTCTAGCATTTGCTATTGGTAAAATTTATTGAGAAATATTTATTCATACAAAAAAAAAAACAAGAAGATTTTTTTTCTAAGGTGCTTATATTGGTGTTGCATTATTACTCAACAGTTCAGATTTAGGTGTACTTCTTGGTGATCCAACTGCACATAATACAGTTAGATTATTAAATTTTCTTGTATAGATTTTATATTATTGCTTTTTAAGACTCCATATAAAGCAATTATATTAACTATTATTGGTGTGACGTGTCTTGGTAAGCAAAAAAAACCAACAATGAATAGAATTTTTTTTATTTAATAGATTATTTGTTAAATATCATGTAGATTTTTGTGCGGATAGTGCTGATGCACCTGTACGTGCTTATTTAATTGATACAACAAATTCACGAGATCAAGAACGAGGATTTAATATACATGCTATTCTTGGTAAAGACATGAATTACGTTTTTCTTTCAAATTTTTATTGTTGTATTTTTAGGAGGTATAAAAATGATCTTGTATGTAAAAAAAAACATATGAAAATAATATTTATATTAAATAGGTATTGGTGGAGGTTTAGGTTTTATTGTTGGTGCTATGAATTGGCGATATATTCCAATGTTCTATAAAAATGGTAAAATGTAGAGAAATTTTTATTTTTTGGAATTTAATATTAATGAATTGTTTTTTTTTGTATTATCATAGGTGGTGAATTTAGTGTGATTTTTTATATTGCTACTTTTTTATTTATTGTATGCTCAATATCAACATTAACAAGTGTTCGTGAAGAACCACTTATATCCTCATCATCATCATCATCATCACGTGAACATGATGATAGAGAAAATACAAATGATGATGAAGAAAATGAAATAGAAACAGATGAAAAACGTCCATTGCTTACACTTCGTCCAAATAATTCACGATCATATAGTACAACGAGTAAAACTGATCGTTCAACAGCAGATATGTATTTAAGTGGTTTAAATAAGCAAGAAGGATTTATTGAAATTGATCCAGCTACAGGTAGACATGTACCTCATGATGATGTTGAAGCTACAAATGAAGATATGTTATTACAAACATTGGAGCGTTCACATCGAATTGTAGCTGCATCATTGGCGAGTGCCGATTCTACAAATAGCGATCCTATACCGACTGAAGCATTCGCAGTTGAGCTTAAACAAAAAGCCAAATTAGTCAAATTAGGTATTCAATCGTTATGCTTTTTTTTTTTTACATTTTCACTACATGTCTTTTTTTAATGAATAAGGTCTTATGCGACGTCCAGAATCTGAAGAAACGGATGATTACGATGAGAAAGATAGTGTGACAATTAAATCCATGCTTGTTTCAATGGTTCGAGTATGTATTTTTGTTCTTGTTTATAACAAATATATTCTTTTTGATTAATAAGATGCCTCCTCGATTATGGAAACTAATGATATGTCAAGTAATTGGTTGGATTGCTTATTTTGCTACTCATTTATATTTTACTGATTTTGTTGCTTCGGTAATCATAAAATAAGTTGTTTTTTATTCCTTGTCAATCTTGATGTTTTGTTTTTTTTCTTTAAAGAAAGTATACAATGGTACATTAGCAGAGGACGATCCAGCTGGTTTTGATCGTTATAAAACAGGTGTTACAATGGGTTGTTGGGGTTTATTTTTATATTCAGCTAGTACTGCTGTTTATGCGTGTACGTAAAAAAAAAATAAAACAATAAGCTTTTCTCTGAATAAAATATATATCTCTAGTCTGTTTGGAACGATGGTTAGCAGAAAAATTTTCTTTGAAAACACTTTATTTTATTGGTTATTTGGCATATGCTGTTGGTTGTGTAATAAATTTTTTTGTTCCTCATATTGCTGTTAATATTATCATGTGTATAACATGTAAGTTTATTTTTTTTTCTGTCTATTTCATTAATTATTTTTACTTATTATTAAATTTTAGTTGGAATGTTAGTTGTCTCATTGAATACTCTTCCTTACCATATGCTTTCACAGTTTCACGCTGATGAAACAGTTAAGTTTTATTTTGTTTTAATTATTTTGAATAATGAATTAAAATTTTTTTCTAGTATAAAAATAGAGATGGTTCAAAACGTGGTATTGGTGTTGATTGTTCATTATTAAATAGTTGTTATTTTCTCGGTGAATTAGTAGTAGCTGCTTCATTGGGTCCATTATTAGAACGTACCGGTGTAGAATATTGTATGATAGTAGGAACTGGATTTGCATTAGTGGGTAATGTGTGTATGTTTTTCTTGTTTCAATTTAAAAAATAAAAAAAATGTTCGAGAGTGATTTTGTTTTTGTTTTGTTTACGTATATGTGATAGGTGAAAGTAATCTTCAGATAATTAATTAACAAATACATTGTATTTCATGATTCTTTTTTTTTTATTTTTGTAATATTCAAAATGCAATTTTTGTGATGATTATATGAAGGTGGTGTTTTTGTATGTAAAATCATTTATCTTTTTTATAAGAATATATTGTTAATGCGTTATAATTCTGTTTTTGTTCTTTGTGTGCATTGCATTTCTTATAAATATATTTATATATATATAGTTCACGTTTTTTTTTCAGTTGAAATAAATGAATTATTTAATTACAACAAAAAAAGAAAAAGAGAATATCAATCTATCGGTTGATTTATTTTCCTATGATGATTAATTGTTGTGTTGTAACAAGCTTTTGATGATTTATATACATGCAAAATTGATCCAAAAACAAAGGCGGAACAAGCACGACTCTAGTACTTTATCATACTTCATTCGTACTTCGAAGTACTGACGTCGTACTTTTCCTCCTTGCTCAAAAGTCACCTGGTAGTCGTTGTTTACGAAAAATTTTTAATAGGATTAATATAAAGAGCTATGACTATTACTGTTCGAAAAAGATTATGTTAGTTCGCGAAGAAATCAAATTTACATACGGAAAATAGCGAAAACTACTTTGTTTCGGATTTTTTTCAAAAGAATTTTTTCATAAGAAAAAAACAAGTGTAGAAACATCTGCGTTGCTCCACCATGGTACGTTCAACTAACTAGGGAACATTCCCAGGTGCCTGAGTGCTTTCAAATCGAGACTAAGCGCATCTTATAGACCTTAATGAGCTGTGTCTATGGTAAAAAAAACTTCGTACTTATAGCTTGTTTTGGAGGAGATCGACCATTCTTACTTTTACAACTGTAAGAGCTGTTTTATTAGGAAAAAAGTACTATCTCAACTAATACCGGGTGCCACAAAAATTTTGCAACATTTTGTGTTTTGCATATAACTCAGTTCATACAAAAGATAAAATCTTCAATTTAATTTTGAAAGATGCGCAATTTAATTCTCTACAAACTTGTATTTAGCTTAATTTGAAATAATAGACTTCAATATTTTTATGGATCAAATAATGTGATCATATGAATTGCGTCTACTTCCCACATGTTTTTTTATTAGATTATTTTTTTTATGTGGACGTATATTTCGCTTTTAAAAACGTCGACTGTCAGATGGCTCTCGAAAGGTTCGGTCGATTGCTTATATAAATAACATTCAATCTTTCTATTAGACAGAATTTTTCGTAAAGCAATATTTTGAGAACCGTAAAATTCCCTTTCAATTATCCATTTCGAAAAAAGTACCTCTTAAAAACGTGTTCGTTGACCAACCGAGTTCATTTTTACAGTACTTTGTAACAAACAGACTTCTCTTTCTACTCGAAGTTCAAAAAAAATTTTTATAAAACAGTTCAATCGGCAGCAGAATCTGAATGTTACCAAGGATGCTGCTTTCTGCTGCAGCATACCTAACAGATCATTTTTATTAGACCCAAATAGACTCTAATCGAACATAGACAATTTATTGTAAAAGAGCATTGATATATTATAGCATAGTTGATAATTAGTTTTTTTAAGCGCCTGTTTATAACACGAGATAGTCAGGAAATATATAGTCAAAAAAACGTGTGAAAATTAGATGCAATTCATATAATCATATTATTTGATCCATAAAAACGTTGAAGTCTATTATTTCAAATTAAGCTAAATACAAGTTTGTAGAGAATTAAATTGCGCATCTTCTAAATTTAAATTCAAGATTTTATCTTTTGTCTAAACGGAACTATATGCAAAACACAAAATATTGCAAAACTTTTGTGACATTCGGTATGAGTTGAAACAAGCTAATGAGAAAAGGTCCTCAAGTGTGAGACTCCGTTTCGAATCTGATATTTTCTATTTTGTGGAGGTTAGTGAATACAATATGTGATATAAAGAATTCATCCCCATTCTAGACTTTTAAGAGTCCACAAGGTACCATAAAAGATGTCCTATAATAACTACTATACAGTAAAAATAGTGAAAAAATCGAGTATGAAAACTTATGTATTTCAATCTTGTTGATGTGTTTCATCACTAATTATAGCTCAAGACCTGAAACTTTCAGAAATAAAAGATTTTGATTAGATATATATGTGATAAAAATTTCAGCCCTCTACATAAAGATAAAATATGACAAATATCATCAGCAATTCATCTCTAGTTATTATGGGATACGCTTTATGATACCTCGCAGTCCCTTAAAAGTCTAGAATAAAAATGAATTCTTTATATTGCATATTGTATTCATTAACCTCTACAAAATGGAAAATATCAGATTCGAAACGGAGCCTCTCTTACACTTGAAGACTTTCCCTCATTAACTTGTTTCAACTTATATTAGTTGAGATAGTACTTTTTTCCTAATAAAACAGCTCGCACAGTTGTAAAAATAAGAATGACCGATCTCCTCCAAAACAAGTCATAAGCACGAACTTTTTTTTTTACCATAGACACAGCTCACTAAGATCTACAAGATGCGCTAAGTCTCGACTTGGAAGCACTCGGGCACCTGAGAATGTTCTCTCGTAAGCTGAAACTTTTTTATATATACTAGGCAGTGTTTGAGATATGTAATTTTTTTGTTATTTCAAAAAATATTAGTCTGCTGATTTTCGATAGCTCTTACAAGGCAAACTTTATTCAAAAAAAAAATATGTGTCTGTTAGGGTATCTTTGATATTTTAACTTTTTTATTCGAAGAACAAAAAATAAGGAGAAACTAAAAGAAAGCACCCACTCCAAATCGTGTCTAGTACCTGCAAGAAAATTTTCAGCTCGATCGAACATAGCATTTTGGAGAAACGGGGGGAGAGAGGCGAAAATTGAGGCTATTTTTTCGCCATTGTGATTCAAGTATCTCATAGAAGACAGCATCCGAGAATTCTGACTCTATGACAACTTTTGCTCTACTCATATGAAAATTTCAAACTTTTCTGATGAGTCGTTCTGCAGAAATCTCGAAAAGCGCGGGAGTACCCTTAAATCACCCTTCCCACTTGTCCGATGTCAAAATCAAAATCAAATACCATATAAATGAGGACTTTTCATTGTTAGTTAGTACTTTTATTAAATTCAACTCTCAAAATCAATTTTTGAATATTTTTCTTCAAAATATTGTTCGTACAGCATTTGGTAATCTTTAAAAAATTAGTTTCATTGAAAGAAATATGTTTTTGGACGGTGCTTTCACCATTTTACTTCTCCTGATCTTTAGGAACGATAGTTTTGAAAGAAAAATACACACCTCAATTTGATCCTAATTGTTCTAAAATAAATTGCAACTCGAAAAAATGAAGTATGGGAAGAAAACTTCTGGCCATTTTTAGCTTTTGCGACTACCATTTCTCCATGAAGGATTTATCTAGGAATTTTCAGTCTATGACAATTTTTGCTCTATTTATTGAGATCTATCTGCCCTGAAAGTTTCATCATTTTTTGTTGTGTCGTTCTCAAGCAACCCTGAAAGAACAGACTTCTTAATTCTAAGAAATGCGTTAGATTCACATGCTCACGATCCACATCTAAATCCGAAATTTTATTTTGCCGTAGAAAGATCAAAAGGAAACATATTGAAAAAAGTTATGTCTTTGGTAAATGCTGATTCTAATCGTGTATAGTTTATTATTGGTACAAGAAAGAAAGAATTGCTATTCAATGCCATATAGATAATATTATAATAGTTTTATACATGCAATGGAATGTTTGACTATTTGTCATTTACAATTACTAAACGGAAAAAATGACACTACTATTTCTTTCGCCTTTTTTTATCTCTTGACTTGTGTATGTTAGTTTTATGCTAAAAATAAAGAATGTCTTCTTAGTTGAAATTTTAAATATTTCATCATGATCCATTGAAAGGTTATAGGTGAAATACTAGATGATGAGAATATGGGTGTGGATCGTTGCTACGCAAATCAAGTGCATTTCTTAAAATTAAACTTCTATGTCATCTTCATAGAGCTATTAGTGTTTTTTTGAAGTCCATTGACTGACAATCTAATCAGCACGTGACATTGTTGAATTATGCGCAGTAATACGATCTCTTTCGAACAGTGAAAGTTGCATCTGTCTATATTATTTCTATTAAAAGTTCTTCGAAAACAAAGATTGCTAAGTGTTGTTTGGACTATCTTTTGATTGTTAGAACTCTTAGAATATCATGACTGTCGTTGAACAGTTAATTGAATGGAAACAATATTTTCTTATTAATTCTAAGTTAAAAGATTACATTGTATTTTGACTAGTTCATAAAAACAAATAAGAAATAACATACCTATTAACCATTTGTATTTAAATAAACCTGGGAATATGAAATACATTTGGGAAATGATTTTCATTAGAACATCAATAGAAACAAAAAAAAAGAACATGTCAAGTCAAATGTCAGTAATCTTAATAGTACAAGTGCAAACAAATCATGAAGTTTTCTAGTCACTGAAAAAAAAAAGAAAAAGAGTTCGAAGCAAATTTTTTACTCCTAAATAATAAAAGTGTGTGAACATTTTGACAATAGAATCGAATATATATATAGTAATAGTTACCATTAAAGTACACATTTATTTATTAACAGAATGTATACAAAAAAAAAAAGAAAAGAAATCAATGAAGAAGAAAAAGAGAGAAAAAACAAATGAAATTTCATAAATAAATTGTAACCAAAAATATTCTTTTCTCATATAATAATATCGAGAAAAAGAAAGAAAGAAAGAAAGAAAAAAAACAATATTTATTAATAAATCGATGGGATGTAATCTTAACTTACAATCTAAATATATATATGAAAAAAAAAAAAAACAAACAATAATTTATTTTATTCAAACAAAATTCCTATGGATTTTATGTTAATGAAGTTTTTCTTTTAGGTGATTGTTGTACAATTACATAATTATTCATTAAAGAATTAGCAGAAAATAATTTATACCAATCAAGAATTTGTTGAGATGAATTTAAATTAAGTTCTTTCAAACCTATTTGACATACACCCATAAATATTTTTCGATCTAATTTACTATAATCACCCCAAACACTTATCTATTAAAATTTCAAAAAAAAAAAGAATTCAAAGAAAAATAAAATTATTATTATTATTATTTTTTACTTGTAAAACTTTGTCTCGAAAATTTTCTTTAAAAGTAAGTGTTTGTTGTATAAGTGGATCAAGTGTACGACGTGTTGTACGAGTACGTTGTTTTTCAATACATGTTTTTCCATCGAGTAAATATATTTTAACAAAGGGTGCTATTTTATCAATCAATTAAAAGTTCTTTTTTTTTTTTTCAATATAAAAATAACAAACCTGGAAGCATTTTATACATGACTTTTTCAAGTAAATTTCTTGCTCGTACTATTTCAACTTCAAGTAAACCTTGATGATCACGAAGACCTATTTGAATTTCACCATGACATGGAGAAGCTAGAACTTGTCGTCCAACTAATTGTCCTGCTCCTAAACCTTCGACAAATTCATTAAATTGATATTCATGTGGCAATTTAAGTCCACCAGACCATAATCTGAAAAAAAAATCAAAACAATAAAGTTGAATCATATTATTATGAAAAGTTAATTATAAAGCATTGATTATATTCTGTTATATGAAATACCTTCCATTCTGAACATAATTTAATTGAAAGAATTCAAAATATCAATATAACTTATCTGAATATGAATATTATTCAAGTGTTAAAATGCTTAAAGAGTCTCTGAGAATAATTATCCCAATTCAAAATGAATCTTACTCGATATTATGAGGCATTGAATGATATTGATCACGTTGAAGTGATGTATTAAATGGTGATCGAGATGAATCTATTGGTGGAGCACTACTTGGTGTGTCTTTTTCTTTACTTATTTCTCGTTGTAATGTTCGACTACGTAAATGAGGTTGTACACCAATTTCTTCACTTCTTTGAAAACCATATCTTTTACCTATTAAAATAAAAAAAAAAAGAACTGTTAATTTAATATTTAAAAGTAATAATAATAGATTTTATATAACCAATATTTGTTGAACTATTTGCTTTTCTTGATAATCCAAGTATAACAAAAGCTTTTGATGACATTGATGGTCGTCGTTTTTTACTTGATTCTGTTTGTGAACTTAAAATTGAATCTGATACACTTCCATCATTCTTTTGTTCAAATTTAACTGTTTTTGTATTTGAAACAATAGGTAGTGAAATTGGTTTTATATCTATTTCATTGATTGTTGTTTTATCATCAGTATTTGAAGGATTTGTTAATGTATCATATGTACGCATAGCCATTTGTCGAAGTTCTTCTTCATTTAATTTATTTTCATCATCATGATGAAAATGATCATTTAGACGTGTAAGTATACTAAAGATAATCTTATAAATAAAAAAAACAAAAACAAAAACTAAAAGAAAAATTCGATACCTATATTTTCGTATATTTTGAGGTCGTTCTGATTGTGTTGATAACATACTAGTTGAACTCATTTTTGAAGCTGATGATAATTCAGATCCATCGGAATCAACATCATCACTAGGTGTTTCCATAGAATCTATAATGAGTAGAATTTTTCACTTAAATAGTTAATTCAAAATTGAAAAACAAAAAAAAGAGAAAAGTTTTTTTTTTACGTCGTTTTGTAATAGTTCGTCCATGTTTATCTTCAAATGATTTTAATTTTGTTTTTTCTAGATTAATTTCATCTTGTCCAATTATCGTTGTTTGTCTTGATAATGTTGGATTTGGTGCACTTCTTTCTCTTAGCATTGGTATACGTTGTGGTTTGTCTTTTGAATTTGTTCTAAAAGTAAGTTTTGATGATGATGATGATGATAATGATAAATTATTCATCGATTTTGTATTATTATCATCTATTCTTGATGTACGACCATCGTACATTTGTTTTTCTATAGAATCTCTATGATCAAAACTACGGTGTTTTAATACAGATTTATCATTTCTTGTTTGCATATGAAGTTGTAATTTTATTTGCATAGCTTTTTGAAATAATTCTTTTGAAACTAAAATATATAAGAAAAAAGAAATAATGACAACTAATAAAAAGAAAGAAACGAAAACCTTTTTCTCCATTTGCATGTAATTTTGCAATAGGAATATCTGGTAATTGTCTTTTACGATTGTTAGTAGTTGATGGGCTACAAAATAGATATAAACATTGATAATATATATATATATATATATGATTGATTATCACTCTTACATGTTTGTTGTTGATGAATGAACACGATTGAATAATGATTCTAAATATAAATAAATATTATATTTACATGTTTTAAAGTATTTTATCTTAACAAACCATTTGATGTATCATTTAAACAAAACCATTCAGATTTATTATTTAAATTTAATTTATTAAATTTAATTTCACCTAAAATTTCTTGATTATGTTCAAGATTAATTAATTTAATACATAATAAAATATTATCAATTGTATCAATATCAAAAAATATTATATGTTGATTCCATATACATATACCAGATGAACATGGTTGAGCTTTTGTACATTTTTCTTCTTTTGATCTAAAAGAAATTTGATTTATAAATGACATATGAAAATTTAATTTATTTTGATTTTTATTTTACAATGTGTCACTTCCATATTCTAATGATAATTGACAAGCAAATAAACCTTGTCGAATCGGAATATTCTTAGCATTGTATATCATAATATGCAAATATTTTTGATCATATTGAAAGGAAAGCTTTAAAAAAAAACAGAGCAAAATTTTAATTGCCAGAAAAAACCAACATAAAGAAATTATGTACTTGTAATTGAATACTATTGTTCTCTATTGTTGACGATATTGTTTGATCTCCTAAAGAAACAACAAAAAAAAAAAACCGTGTGCGTGTGTTGCTTTTTTTAGAGGACTGAAATCTAATCTTGATATATATATTTGATGAATTCAACGGAAATGATACTATGATAATTAATATCATTTAAAAACATGACATTTTTCCAAAAGAACTATTCATGTTAATACTTGTTATGTTAATATCATTGAGCTCGATGTGAGTTGTAATGAAGTTCGGAAGAAAGATGAATGCCCGTGTACGGAAGTCTATTTTCTTTCTTTCTGCTATTCTCATGAAAAGTTGAGCGATGTTATTAAGAGGCAAACAAGGAGGAGGGACAAGAAAAAGAGAATTACTATTCATACGATAGATGAAGAACGAATAAAGTACAAATCATTCTTTAAGAATGAGTATTTATTCAAGCATTTCTTTACCATCGTTTTTTTTTTCTTCTTGTTCTGTTTTGTCTTTCTTGTTTCCTATACAGTTCATTATAATTTTCCTTATTCTTAACAATAAAGGAAGGAAACAAAAAAACGACAATGACACAAGTGTCGCACAATGTAACAAAAAAAAACAAAATAAACCTGATGAAATAATTACTCCTAATTATCGAACTTTTGTTTACCTTGAGAAATTCGTTCATTATTAAGCAATGTTGGTTGTCTAGAGAAAAACAACAATAAATTCTAAAGATAACTGTTTGTTTGTTTTTTTTTGTTATAATACCTAAGCAATCTTTTAACAATCATATGAATTTGTGGAGATTGAATTGAATTTTGTGTAACTATTCGATTAACATCATTTGAATTAAGATTTTTTAATTTTTCTCCATTCCATTCAAGTATTTGATCACCTAAAATATGTTTTTTTTTAGTTGTTGTTCGTTGTTGTTTTTTTTTTATTACAAACATACCAATTTGTAATTGTCCATATGTATCAGCTATACTTCCTCGTATTACTTTTGTAATTTCAGTAATAGATTCATTTTCATATTGAATACCCGATTGTATTTTTAAACCTAATGCATTTAAAATATCTTCTGTATGTATTTGTTTTTGTTCGTATTCATATGTTGAAAGATTATTTTTTAAATAAATATAACCAATTTGTTCAGTTCGAGTTTCATTAAAACACCAATATGTTATTGGCTTAAAAAAAAAGAAATGAAAAATAATTTTAATATAAATTTCTATTGAAACTTTTTAATACACATACACAAGACAAACAATATTGAAAAAAATGAAAAAAACCTTTTTAAATCGATCAGATGATATAACATTAAGTATTGTACTTGAACTAGCTGTATCAATTCCTGAATCTTTTAATGTTGATTCTTGACAAGATTCTTTTTCTTCAAGTGAATGATATTGAAAATCTCGTAAAATATTTATTGAATATTTATCTTGTTTTCTTTCTTGTAATAATCGATTTTTATTATCACATGTAGCTATTGATTCAGGTGATGAAATTTCATCATCATCATTAGACATTTTTAATTTTGGTAAAATACGTTTTTGATTAGCACCATATTTATTTATTTGATCTTCATTTAATGTTTGAGATAAAATATAATCGGATAAATATTGTTTACATGTATTATTTCTTAATGAAAAATAATGTTCTTGTTTTTGTTTACATTGATTACAAACATAATATTGTGATTTTAAACGAATACCACAACGTACACAAAAATGTTTTTGACATATTGAACATTGACGAGATGATTTTTCATTAACAAATTTTGTTTTTTGACAAATTTGACAAAGTATACCTGATTCATTTAATTGAGAATAATGACGAGAAGATATAGCTTTTGGTGGGGATGAATAATCATTGTCTTGAGATCTAAATAAATAAAAATAATTCTCCTTCTTTTTTTTTTTGTTTTCTTTTGAATTAATATTTAATTACTGAATTCTAAATGTATCAAGTTTTTCTTCAACTTTTTGTCGATTAATAACAGCTTCGATTATTTTTTTCTCATCATCGGTTAAATGACTTAAATCAGGTGTTATATCCATTAGAAAGATATTTATTTTTCAAAAATTAAACATCTTTTTTTTATGGAGTCTAAAATCAAAAAAAAAAAAGAACGAAATTATTATTTAGTCAAAATTGTTTTTTTTTCTGTAAATTATAAATACCATAACCTCCTTTGAAATAACAAGGCCGTCGTTGTTGACCTCATTGTTTTTCTTTTTCGAATAGTCCTTTGATATTTCAGGACATCCTATGATCTATAAAAAATAAGAAATTTGTTCAATGTTATATTAAATCTCCAGAGATCTCCAATCAGTTTATATTTGACATTGAAAGCGCAAAGGCTTCACTAGCCATGCTCAGCAGACTACTTCCTGTTCTTGTCTTTGCTTTTATGTTCACCCGCTAGTTTTTCTTGTATGTTAGCTTTATTTCTATTGGTTTAAAAATCCATTATTCTATAGTGTTTTCCTCCTATTTTCTTTTTCTATTATTTATGAATATAACTTTTTTTGTAAAATTAAATAATTGTTTCCATGAAAACTAAAATATTTAGTTTAAGGGGTTTTCTTTTTCAATTATAGAAACAATTAAGACGTGTAGGATGTGTTTGATTAAGATATTATTAAATTTAGAATTTTTCAAGCCGCGAGCAAAAAAATATTAATTAATTGATGAACACTAAATATAAATTTGACTATCATATATGATGTTAAGATTATTAGAAAGACATCAGTTAAAACAATTGAAAATGAAAATGAACTGTAAGAAAGGAAAAGAATGATTATCTCTCTCTCTTTTTTTTTGTAAATAACTTTGAATAAATCACATATTATTAATCAATATACAATTAAGTAAAGAAGAAAATCCATTGAATAAAGAACATGCTTGATAAGCAATATTGATTGATTCGTTGATAAAAATGATGGATTATAGTTTATTCATATATTAAACAAAATCAAAAGGTCAAGTCATTCTTATTTAATAAAACAATTGATTCAATTAAAATCACGAATTTTTTTTTTCCTTCCATATTAAAATCAAATTAAACAATAAGATTATCTATATAATTAGATTTGATATCAATCTTTTGATTTTTCTATCCATATGAATACACATGTTTTCTTTTTCCTTGTTTAATAACATATTTAAAAATCCAAATGATGATTCATCATAATTTTATTTCTCACCAAACAATCCGATAAATCGAGACAGTTGAAAAAAAAAAAAGAAAAGAAAAAAAAAAGGTGAATATACGTATAGGACGATATCCAATAGCCTAAATAGATGTGACACGATAACATCACCTATATATTCATTCGGCTTGTCTGTTTGTTTTCAACATACCTTCGAGCAATGGCTTTTTCGCTTTTATTCTAATGTGCACGTTAAATATATGCGTATATTCATTGACTGATGACTATCCCCTCTATTCACCTATCTATTCATTATTATCTTTTCGACCGGTGAAAAAAAAAAAATCCATGCTTGAATGCATCCAATATTAAAGCTGGTTGTGACTTGAGAGGGAGAGAGAGCGAGAGAGCGAGCGAAACAATTGTTGAAATGGAAAAAGAAAAAAAAAAACGAAACGAAACTACTACCTATAAATACAAGTACAAATACATTGGTATACATGCATATATATTATTTCAAAAAAACAGTAAGTTTAATAAAACGAAAGCATTATTCAAAGAGATTTTGTGATGTCGATTATTAAATTCACATTCTCTTTCAATAGTGCCTTTGTCGATATATAAACTACAGACATATTCTATATATCTATATATATATATACATCAAATAAACTAAATAAAATGAGTTTAATAATATAATTTTGTTTTTTTCTTAGAAATTAATATTAGATATTATATCACAACCGAACATATAATGAAAGTTTAGATTAATTGTCTTCATGAATTAAATATCCACCAAATGTTGTATAACGCCAACCGTATAATGATGTTTTAAAATTATAATCACCATCTTCACGTGATTGAGCTCGAATATAAACTCGATCACCTTTATTTAAAAATAAAACAATTGTTGTTGATGCTGTATTCCAAACAGGTACTTTTTGATTTTTAACAGCTGTTAAATAACCTTCAACCCATAATGGTACAACATTTTCTGCATTTTTACATAAAGATACAGATGCCTAAAATCAAAATAAAAAAAGAAAAAAGAAATGAAATCTAAAATACAAAAAAGAAATACAACATACAATTTGATTCGCTGGTACACAAACAGTTAAACTAAATTCATATAAACCATTTATTGGTGCATAATAAATACCCGTATTATTATTAAGATTATTATTTTTATTTAATAATATATCATCCCAAATGATTATAGATGAATCTGTTTGTAAAAAATATGTGTTATTTAATGCAGCAAAAAAAGCAGATTTTATATTTGAATAACCATCACGACCTTGAAAGAGAAAAAAAAATCATTCCGTTTAAGAAATAAAATAGTTTTACCTGGTGGTCCCGATAAACCTGGTGGACCACTTGGACCTTGCATGCCTTGTTTGCCCGGTGGGCCAGGTGGTCCTCAAAAGAAAGATTTCTTTTATTTTAATTTTTGATCTTTTCTTGAAAAAACCTACCAGCTGGTCCTTGAATATCAAGTGTAACTCGATTTCTTGAATCTAAAAAACATTTATATTTAAATAATTGAATAAAAAGAAATTTTTTTTTCTTTATTTTCTTACTTGGACAATTAATATGTAATTTACATTGATTAGCCGATGATCTTATTGGAGTATTTCCATACGGTGATGCAATTGAAGAATATGATTGTTGAGAATTTGGATACATATTACTATCTGGATTTCGTTTATTTAAATAAGTTGAAGGTGTTTGCAATTGTTTTTGTTGAGATTGTGCTTGTCGATGTCCATAATAATCATATGATGATCGTGATGGATATACATAAGAATTAGAATCAACCGGTGGTATAGGCGGATCTGCTATAATTACCGATAAAGTAAGAAATTCAAAGAATAAAACGTAGTAAAACATCATTGACACTGAAATATAAAAGAAGACAAATAATCATAACAAGAAGAAGATTGACAAATTTATAAGTTATGCTACTATGAATAGTATGTGTAGCACAACAGGTGGTGGATGCATGTATACGTATGAAATCAAAAGATGAAATCAAATGACGTAAAAAAAAAAAAGAAATTATATAGAATGATCGTTTAAGTTAAAAGATACGTTGAAATTCTTTTTTTTTCTTTCTGTCTTGTTATAAAAACTTCAAACTTCTATATATGTGTACTATAAATTCATATATACATAGATCCATTTGTCACAATTGTTAATTTATATTGACATACTAACACATATGCTTACTCTATAAAATAACTTTGGTAAATATAAGAAATCATCTACTTTATTTCCTGTCCATAAATAGTGTTAGTTTGATTTCGGCTGAAATGTTTACAAAGAATAATCGAACACTAAACCTACTTGATCAATTATTGAACAAAATAAAAGACCATAATAACTTTAAATATTATTTTTCATGTTGACGTTATTTATACTAACGGCAACGATTGCATCGGAATGTAGAGAAAAAAGAAAGAAACCTGAAAAAAATATAAAAAAAAAAAGAAAAATCATTGTTTAGATTTCGAGAAAAAGAGAAAATGTGTTTAAGATCGATCTTTTCCTCTTCTCTTCTCTTTCTTAGTCTATTATATGTGAATGGGCAGTCAAAACGATGATGGAAAAAAAATAGAAAAAGGAATAAATGTAAATAATACACCTTTATTTTCATCATGTTGACTTCCGATTTCTGAAAAACTATTCTTTATATACGTGCTTTTCTCGCATAAATTGCTAATAAGTCTATTAACGAGATTTGATATGAAGAAAAAAAAAAAAAAAAAAGAAAAGAAAAGAAAAGAAATCGAAGGTCAATTCCACATCTATCTAGATTACCAACCGAATTATTTCTCTTGTATGAATAGATGGTATTAATTTTTTCTCTTTTTATTTTGACAAGAATATATAGACATTACTAAATAAAGCATGATCATATGTACACACTTCAATGTCATTTAAGTTAATAGAGATTTTTCATTCACTTATGGGTATTCGTGCTTGTTAATTAGACTGTATCGAACGATAAAGCATCCGAAAAAATGCTATCTTAATGAGCAGAGGATCTCTTTTAAATGCTACATGTGTTCTCTCATCATATATTCCTCTCGGCAACAAAAAAAAAGAAGAATGGAAAAAAATAATTTTTCCTATTGTATTCATCAATCTATTCAAGGACAAAAGCATCTGTTTTTTTTTCCAATATATTTCAATGTATAAGAAGACAAAAAAAAAAACTCTCATCGAATAGTTATAGGAAAATCATTATTAGTAAAACGTCAATTCGTTTTTTTCATTATACATGAATAATTCATTAATAACAAAAAGAAAAAAAGACTATTTTGTCCTATGAACCGAGTAATTATAAAAAGAATATTTATCAAGTTTGAAGAGATTTTTTTTTCTCTCTTTTAACTAAAACATGGTTCAATGCATTCGCGCACGAGTTCTTCAAGATAATATTGATCGACATCATCAAAATGAGCTTCATATTCACTATCGATATCCAATACTCCTAATACTTGTGCTTGTTCATCATTTGATGATATTCGAATAATAGGCAGTACAATTTCAGATAATGAAGCCGATGAACAAGCTACAAGATAAAAAATAAAAAACAAAAGCTGTTGGAATATAAAAAATATTTATTTTCATACCAATATGACCAGGAAATTCATGAACATTTTTAACGACAATTGTTTTACGTTGTCCCCAACTTGTACCACAAACACCTTTATTTAATTGAATTCTTGTACAAGCTAATGAACCCTTCGAAAGAAAATAAATTAATCATAAGAACCAAAAAAAAAAAGTCTTTTATTTAATAATCTTACTTGAAATGGACCAAGTACCAATTGATTATTTTTAACTAAATAAAAACCAACCCACCAAAAAGAAAATATTTCTTTAAGAATAGCACTAATATTAGCAAGATTTGCTATTAAATCATTTTCATGTTGAATTAAATGTTTTATTTCAATTATTATTTGTTTATATTTTTCTTCTTTTGAGATATTTTTATCAATATGATTTAGACTTTCAGGCATTGTTTTATTATCTAATATGACCTTTCATATACTATTTTATCTCTTTTCTTTTATAAGCAAGAAAAAAGAAAAGAAAGATTTTTATTCATTGGATGAATTTTTATGAAATCATTTTATTTGTAAGTCAAAATTTCGATTTAACATTATTCTAATTTTTCTATAAAAATCAAAAAATTGAACATGCAATCAATGTATATTGACAATGTTTTATGTTCGTATACGAAGTAGTTTTTTTTTCTTTCAAATTACTATTTGTTGATGTTGTTGCTATAAGTGAAGGTTTAAATATTTGATCAATAATAACGTCGCTGTTGGCGGTAGTAATCTCATATTATCATACTGTGTGATGTAATGAATTTTGTTTCATTTTTATTATTTGATATTGATTGTAATGAAAAATTTGAAGATTTTTCAATATGTTTAGAAATGATTTATTTATTTCTTATTTTTTTCATTATTTGAAGTTGATTTTTCTTTTTGTCTTATTAAATCAATTGATAATAAGTTTGCTCGATTAGATATACTTTTTTTTTCCAATAATATGTAATGGTAAATTAATAAATATATTTTTGAATGATATTGTAGAAAATTATGATTATTGAAATGAATATTAAATTCATCGAAGAAGAAATCATTTCGATTTGAATCTTGAATATAGTTTAACCTTGAATGACATCGAATATTTAATAAAGATGTTATTATGATTGGTACAAAAATTGGAATTAATAATGAAAATTCTGCTTGAAACTATGAAATAAAAAAAAAAAAAGGTTTAATCTTGAAAGCAAAACAACAACATTTATTTTTTTTCTTCTTCGATTAAAATTCGAGTAGTTCTTTTTTTTTAAGTATCGTTTGAAATATATTTCAAGAATAAAAGTGAAACGATTTCAATGAATACAATTGTATTTTACTTTTTACCTTACAATAGTTCATAGAAATGCTTGAAATTCTATTCTCACCCAATTTTCACATTATAGAATGTGCTTGTCTAAGAGTTTCTTTAGCAAAAAATCTGTTCGTGAAGACTTTTTCTTTTAGTAGAGATCAATTTATCTATTTTGATTTCTAAAAAATCCTCAAAAGACTATGTGTATTTTTTTTTTTCATTGAATATATATATATAAAAATAAAGAATCTTTCTAACAAAATATAGTGCTGATTACACATACAAATGATAAACGATGTGGAAGAAAGAACTCGTTTATCAATAAGCAGGATATAGTGTAAATAGGATAAAGCATTAAAAAAAAAGCGTAACAATGCAGCAAAGGGAAAATAAGTGTCAAGAGGTTATGCGTTGATGATGCTGGTGGGAAGCATCACGAATAATAATGTTGCCAGAAGTAGGGTCACGCAAACGCACCACTGGTTTCATATGATGAGGTCTTTCGATTTTGTTCGCATATTCACGAGCCTAAAATATATAGAATATTTTATGCTAATATAAAAAGAATCATTCATTCGATCGAATAATATCGATATAGAGAGAACAAAATAAAGACAATAAATAAGTTCTATAGAAAATAGTTAAGCAAGCAGGAAATTAAATATCTAAATGAAAATTACTAAAAGCGAGGTATATCAATTGACATATATATATATATATATATATAAATTAAAGCAGATGAATAATGAAATATTTTATTCAAAGAATATTTTCAATTGAGATCATGTTAATATTTGATTATTCGTTGAAATTTTCTCACCTGTTGTATTGACAAAAAGTGAGATCTAGTTGCATGAAACTGCAAATATGTATGATTATATATAATTACAAACAAATAATTAGTTTAAAAAAAAACATATTAAATAATTCATTCTATTAAATATAAACATAACTTAGAAAAAAAACAAAGTTTCATACCCGTTGATGTTTAGGTACGGGTGCTGGACGATTCTTTTTTGGTCCTTGTTGATTTTGAATACGTTTTTGTTCTTCAATTTTATATTGATTTGTATCATGTACAACTTTTGAATAAGTTTTTCTTCTATGTTCAGTATCAGTCTAATTTAAAATAATTTTTAATCAACAAAAAAAAAAGAGTGAATAAATACAAAAAAAGAAAAATAATTTCGAACGAACTTTATCGTCGTATGTTTGATTATTTGTATTTCCAAAAGCAGGACCAAAACCACCATTTCGTGCAAAACTTCGATATTCACTAACTACTGATTTACGACCTAATTTTTCATCTTGTAAACGACGTTGATGATATTTATATGCATTTGTATAACTACCTGAATTAAACAAATAATTAAAAGGTTTCTTTAATAAATCAAAAATTATATTTATTTTTCTTTCTAACCAGGATCAGGTACAGACAATCCATAAAGATAATCATGAACTTTAAAATTATTTCCATCATGACTATGTTTACTTTCATCTGTCTGATCATGATGTTGACTTGATAGAGGTGTTTTAGATTTTGTTTGAGATTTATATGGATCAGGTGTATGAGTATAATGTGTATAGGAAGCAGCATTTGAAACACGACTATTTCTTTCAGATATATTTTCATTAATAACTGTTGATGGTGTTTGACGATTATGATCAATTATTTGTACATGTCGTTTTTGATTTATTGGTGGACGATTCTTTTGAGAATTTTTTGAATATGTTAAACTACGATTAAACATTTGTTGTTTTGATTGACCATAATTAGAATTTTTATCATATGATTCATATCCATTATTAGGATGTACACTGATGGTTAAATTAAGACCATCTTCTGGATTAGTATAATCACCATATAGACTGTTTGTTTGTTGATAATAAGAAGGACCGGATTGCATAGAAAGATTTCCAAGTGATTGATAATTTTGTTGTTGTTGAGACATAATAACAGGTCCTACTCGTGAATAATTTGTTGATAGAGGATAATTACGACGAATGTTTGTTGAAGGAACATATGAAGGAATATATCGTGAATTATACGTTGTACCATTCCATAATGTCTGAATAAATGAAATAGAAAACAAATATATACATATATATATATTTATATGTAGTGTCGGATAGAAGTTTCGAGTAGTTGGATTTTTAAGCTGTCTTCTCGATGGTAATAGCTAGTAAGAATCTGAAAAAACATTTATGTAACTGAGAGAATTCTCTATTATGATTGATAGATCTGAAGATACCAACAAAACTGCTTGGATGAGAGTCTGTGGAAAACCAAAACTAGCTTTTTGGCTTTCATTCGAAGACTTTAAAAAAAGATTTTATTTGATAGAGCAAAATGAGACATCTTCAACCTTCTTTCATCGAACTGTATTCAATTTACATAAAGCCGAAGAAACATTTTTGTTTTGTTTTTATTGGAAATTCAAATATTTTTACCATGTTTGACACTTTGGAGCTTTCTATAAATTGAATGCAATTCAATGAAAGAATGTCGGAGACATCTCAACTTGCTCTATTAAATAAAATCTTTTCTCAAAAGCTTCGAATGAAAGCCAGAAAGTTGGTTTTGGTCTTCTGCAAACTCTCCTCCAACCAATTTTATTGAAGTCCTCAAAGCTGTCAATTCTAATAGAGAATCCTTTCAATTACACGAATGTTTTTTTCATATTCTTGTTAGCTATTATAATCGAAAAGAAAACTTAAAAATACAACCGCTCGAAAATTATGCTCGCTATTACACATATATATTAGCGTCCAAATTGAGATTATGTCCAATATCAGATTGAAGAGAGAAATCGATGTAAAAACACGACCGAGTTTGTAGATCGATGTTGTATTCGGATGCTTATCGATAAATTGATAAGAAGCAATGAAGTACTGCTCTCTGTAGGTCATCAATAAGCATCAAAATACAACATCGATTTACATACTAATGTCCGCGCTAGAATTAAAGTGAATCACGTCTTTTTATTTGTTATTATACCAAAAAACTCATCATCTTCATGAAACATTCAATGGTGTTTCGTTCCAAGGAAATTTCGATAAAAAGTCAGAAAATTTGCTAAAAAAATCAACAAAATTCTATATAATTTGACCGATTAGATATGAAAAGATAATTACGTGAATTGTGTTTTGAATTATAGATCTGAAGCTCGTATCAAAATAAAAATTACATTGAAAAATTCTTACGTTTTTAATTCGAGCGCGAACATTAGTTCGAGTTTCCATCTCAATGTCACTCTCAATTCAAGATTGGAAACAATCTCACATTAGACGCTGGCATATATTTATTTATAAGTATTGAAATGAATAACATAAACAAAGTAAATGTTTTTGTTTTATTTTAACTTTATCTTACTCACCCAATGTGGACCTGATGTTGGTACGTCAGATAAATGTGAAGTACTAAAAGTATGCGGATAAATTGATGAAGTTGTTACCGATGGCAATTTCCATGTTGGTGTTAGAAAAGAATATTCTGCTTCAAGTGTATTCATTTCTTTCCAATACTATTGCTACAACATACATAGAAAACAAGACAACCTATGTGTATGTGCACCTATTTAACGTTACTCTTCAAATGTGTGATGGATTATGTTTACTTTAAAGGAAAGGAAGCCTTCTATACAGAACGTTTCTACACTGTCCAATAGTTCTCATCTTAAATTTGATGAAATTGTTGACATTGAATTTTGAAAGAAGAAAAACAACAACAACAACAACAACATTACATGAAAATATTATTAAACTAAGGAAAGAAATTTTCAATTGTTCATATTTGAAAAACAATAAATACATTAAGATTAATTAAATTAATTTCTTAATTAATATCATGCTGTTATTTAATAATGTCAATAGTGAAAAATTTTGAAAACAAAAAATACAGAAGAGCCAAGAAAGCAGTAAAAGTGTATGTCAAGAAATCAAACAGAACGATCGCGAATACCCGACTAACTTTAAATTATGTTGATGTAAAAATGTATCATAGCGACGTTAAAAGAAGAAAATTTTTCTTTTTCTTTTTCTTTCTTTTTCTTCTTCTTCTCTTCTCTTATTGAATAAAAACAAAAAGTTTTTGTGTATTGTTTGTTCACATTTTTGTTTTTAAAGTAATATGATAAAAAAGAGTTTTTTTTTTACAAAATTATCAAAATGTATACGTTAAGAATAGTAAAATGATTATTTATTATTTTCTCTGTAAGCATTTTCTTGTTTTCAATTAACATAACAAATGAAATCCTTAATTTATGCATTATATTAAAACAAAACAAGACAAAAAGGAAAAATTCATACAAAATATATATATATATATAGTTGTTCTCCATAAGTATTCTTATCGTTTTTTATATCGTGCACCTTCAAATGACTCAAGTGTTTTTTCTTCACGTACAGTAAATAAATCATCATCAATATCACGATTTCTTGTACGTATTGTTCGTTGACCATGATTAGTAAATTCATTGTCATTTTCATCATCACTATTTGTTGTTGTTCGTCCATTTGCATAACGTACATTTTTTTTCTTTAGCGGTTGTTTATTATTATATTTATAATTTGATAGATCATCATCGTCATTTTCACCTTGACGATTGATATTTGATCGATCAGTACGCATTGTTGTACGACTTGTTTGGTTTGGTATTGATCGATTACCACCACGGATACCTATTTGTTTTGGATATATTTTATGTGTTGTTGATCCTGAACCAGGTCGTTTTGATGTACGACTAATAGATTTTGAATCACTATTATTCATTCGTTGACGTGGTGTTTCATTACCGGAATCAAATTCCTATTTATATAGAATTAGAGAATGATTAAAATAAAAATTTAAAAATAACCTGACTATCATCTGTCAGAGGTGCAGAATCACGATATGATCGATTTGCATCAGCACCATAACTCATAGCAAAATTTCGATATCGAACTCGTTCACCATATGATTTTGATTGATTATAAAGTTGTTTCTATTTATAGAAAAAAAAACATATTATCGTATATATATATTTTTTTTTTCTTAAATTAATTAATAAACTTTTTCTTCTATTGAAAGTGAATAAAGATTTCCTTTTTTAAGATCCATAAAATCAGACCATGGAGATGGTTTAACAGCATTTTGAAGTAATTCATCTTTCGTTGAATGTCGAACATAATCACCATAATGTAAACGTTTAGCTGTTTTTTCATTCTACAAAATAAAAAAATATTTTCTATGAAAATATTTGCGAAAGAAGACAAAAAACAAATTAATTTATTTTACTATGTCTTTCTGGTGTTGTTCAGCACGATCTGCACGTAATTTTTGAAGAGCTTCACGAAAACGTTCATCAGTATCTTTTTGAACATAATCACGATGAGTTATTTCATTATATAAATAATATGGGTACAATGAATCATAATGATACTAAAAACAAAACTGAAAAATAAATTTAATATATGGAAATAATCTTACTTGTATTGGCCATTGTTTTCTCCATGATGTTGTTGTAATTGTTGGTTGTGAACGTTTTGTTGTTGTTGTTGTTGGTGGTTCATAATGAGTTGTTTTTCGTTGTGAAACATGCTTGGAATTTTGATTATCTTGAATTTAAAAAAAAAAAGAGAATTTCAATAATAAGTTAATTAGTAAGAATAATTTACTTAATGAACTTGCTAATTTATTTTTTGTTGGCTTTGAATGATGAAAAGATGAATTTATAGAATAATTATTTGTTGAAGGTTTTCGAAAATAATTTCCTTCAAAAAGTGTATCAAAATATGAATCATGTTGAATTTCATATGTTGGTTCACGAGATTTCGTATCATTTATGGGTTTTGTTTTATTAACAAATGGACTATTATCAACTTTTTTTGGTCCATTTGGTAATGCACGTAATGATTTTGTTTTGTCTTTTTCATGTTGAACTTGAGCCATATGCAACTGACCAATTTTAATTGACCATGCTTGTTCAGCTTGTTTTTCATCAATCGGTGATTCTTTTTTTGTATCATTTATCCATGCTTGAACATCGATTGGTAGTGGTTGTTTTTCAACATCAGCAATTACTGCATTTCGTTGAAGATGATTTTGTTGTTTTGTTAATGCTAATGGTGGTTGTGGTGATTGAACTGGTGTTATATCATCATTTAATTTATCAATTGAAGTATCTTTATGTGCACCTGTTGTAGGTTGTGTTGGATTTTTAAGTATTGTTTTTTTTTTAATTTCATCTGATTGTCCTTTCTTTTTTGTTTCTGGTGAACTCCAAATAGATTTATGTTGTCGATTATTATCAACATCATTTAATATTTGATTATTATCTTGTTGATGATGTTTAAATATATTTATTGGACCATTAATATTATTATCATTTATTGAACGAGCTACACTTGATGCTGTATTTGTATTTGATGCTGTTACAAGACTTTCAGAATATTCAGTTATATCATTTAATGAAGCAAATGAATCATTTGGTGGAACAGGTCTATGAAAATTATTTATTGTTGAATTTTGATAATTTGTTGTAGGAAAAACAGATGTAGAATTTGAAAGTGAATATATTGGTGGATGATATGTCGGTATATCATGAGTGATTTGATTAAATGCTAAATCATCACTTAATAATCGATCTGTATTTCCATAAGGTACTGATGGTTGATAAATATTATCATAAGATGAACGTCTAACAAGATTATCACTAAGTAATGTTGATGTACCATATGATGATGGATATGCAGCTAGTAGGCTTGTTGCGTAGCTCATGATGTTTCGTTTTTCTTTTTCTTTTTTCGGTGTCGATTAATAAAGCAAACAGTGTTGTGCAAACCTTTTTTTTTTTCTCTTGAATTTTATGTACATGTGTTTGTATTATTCTCGAAAAAAAAAATACAAATCCTTTTAACGTGAGATGTATGTGCGCTTTTGTCGATTGAATCAAGTTGATTTAAACGGAATAGAGATGAAAACATGAAAACTAAATGTTTATTATGTTTTAAAAAAAAAATGCCTATTGCTTATTTCATTCAATGTTTTGATTTTTGATTTAAACAATAAGAAAAAAAAATAAGAATTCAAAAGTTCCTTGTTCTGTCCTTCGAATAGAAAAGGACGACGAAGTATTGTTTTGATCACGTATGATCGAATATGCATTGCTCTTTGTTCAATATTGATGATCAAATTACACACTCAGTCAATGACTATTTGTTGTGTCCGCCTTATTTCCAAGGTCTTAATGTGTAAACTTAATAGTTAAGATGACTACTTTTGTTTTGTCCAACTGACGAGACAGACAACGTGATCAAATGACCTCAACTGCTACGTCATCAAATCTATGTGAAGAAGTAACGAAATATGAGATGTGAAAAACAAAAAAAAAAAGAATAGTCAATTATTTGAAAATGTCTGATTGTCACCGATCTTTTCGATTGCATTCGTCATTTTTTAAAACAGAGACAGACAGTTCAATTAACATGATCGTATTTGGTCTTTACTTTATCATTACAATACATCTTGCTTATAGTCAAGGTAATAAAATAATAATTAAATATATTTTATGAATAAATAATTTTCTAATAGATATTTGTAATACAATTAATTGTGGTACGGGTGTTTGTATATTAACACTAAATCCTTCATTACCTTATTATTGTCGATGTCCTAATGGTAAAAATACAATATTACCATGTCCATCTGAAAGTTTGTTGAAAATGTTTCGAAAAATAATATTCATCTAGAAAAAAAAAGTCTTTTTTCTTTTCAATAGATCCATGTTTAAGAAATCCTTGTGGATTAGGTTTATGTGAAATAGTACCAAGTTTAGCTCATGGATATATTTGTCGATGTCCTGGTGATATTATTTCATTAACACATTGCAATGGTAGATAATTTTGTTGTTTGATATGAATTATTTTTTCTAGAATAAGTAACATCTTTTTTTCTTTATATATAAATATATATACATATAGTTACACGTACTGGTTGTTATTCAAATCCTTGTGTAAATGGTTTATGTATTGAAGGTTTAGCAAGTTATTATTGTAATTGTTTACCGACATGGACTGGAAAATTATGCAATGGTATTTAAATATAAAAAACAAAAAGAATTTTTTTTTTTAAAAACGTTTTATTTATTATTTTATAGAAAAAATCATTTCACCTTGTTCAAAAAGTCCATGTAATCCGGGCAAATGTTTTCAACTTGATGATCGAAATTTACCATTTGTTTGTTTATGTCCAAATGGACAATTTGGTTTATCTTGTCATAGTAAATGTGTTTTTTTTTAAAATTATTTCATTAAATTCATAATGTCTTTTGATTTAAGCTTTTGCATATCCATCTTCGACTGCTCGAATGTTGACGACTATTACAAGTACAACTACACGTTCACCTTATACATGCAATCCATCGGATCCTCAGGCTTGCATGAATGGCGGAAAATGTTTACAAATAACACTTAGTCATCGGTGTTTTTGTACTCCAGGTTTTACTGGTACTTTTTGTGAAACGAGTAAGTTATAAAGTTAAGTTTATTTTTATTTCTATTTTGATAATTTAAGATATTAATGAATGTGAATCAAATCCATGTAAGTCATTTTAAAATAATACTAGTTTATTAAGTTTACATTTTTTTTTCTTTTTTTTTTTAATAAGGTCAACATGGTGGAGTTTGTTATGATCTTGATGCATCGTATATTTGCTATTGTCCAGATGGATTGTTTCATCCACAATGTTTACCTAGATCAAGTAAATCAGTTTTATATTCGATATTGGTTGAAGTACTATATTTCAGCATATATCTAATAGTGATCATTATAAATCAATCTAAATCGATTGAGAAATGTCTATTTAAATGATTTGCTAAAATAAAAACTTCTGATCTACAATCAGAAGATTATTTTTTAAAATCCCCCATAATATTTATTATCAATTACCATGAAATTCAAATAGATTTTTAGTTCAACAGAAGATTATTTGATTTTTTTTCTTCAGTTATAACGAGTACTGCTCGTTCATTGATGTGTCCCTGTCAAAATGGAGGTACATGTGCAATGCTCGGTTCCGAAATATGTGTATGTCCTAATGGTTTTACTGGTCGTTTTTGTGAACATTTATTACGTAAGTTTAATTCATATAATTTTTCCTAGAAAAGAAAATTCATAAATATAATTCTACAAATTACCTAATACATCAAAATGAAGATATTTCTAATATCTATAAAAATTCTTCTTGCTTGCTTTTATTATTATTATTATTTTCCTATATTATTATTTTAGCAACTAGTAGTTGTAGTGGAATCAAATGTTCAAATGGTGGTACATGCCATGAGAATGCATCAGAATTATCTGTCTTAGCTTATTGTGTATGTAAAAGTGGATATACAGGAAAATTTTGTGAAACTGGTTTGTAGATTTTTGTTTTTATTGAAATAATAAACAATTGTTTTTATTTTGAAAGAATATTTTCGATGTCGATCAAATGGTCGTTTTGCTGATTTATATAATTGTATAGAAGGAAAATATTTTGAATGTATTCATTATCAACAAGGTTTGATTTTTCAATTAGTTTTAATTTGGATTCTTTTTTTTTTGTTATTCTTGTTTATAATTTAGGTATTAGTTCAAATCCATATGGAATGTTATTAAGTCGAAATTGTCCATCAACACTTCGATTTAATACACAAGTTGATCGATGTGATTATCCGCATAATGTTCAATGTCTTTATCCTCAAAAATAAAAATAAATAATAATCATCATGACTTTGTGTTTTCTTTTTTTTTTATCTCGCAATAGTTTTTGTTGTTGTCTTTTTTCTTTTTTGCTTGAAAATTTTTTCGTTTGTTGTGCGAACTTTTCTTTTTGCAAACACATATAATTTAACGGATAGTTGAAAATAATATCAAATAATTAAAATAGAATTTGAACTTGAAAAAGAAATGAGCGATTTTCTTTTGTGTCGGTTGAAGATTCTGATGTAAAGATGTTCAATGGATTTTCAATATTGTGTGAGAATTTAATTAGTAGTAACGTTATAAAAACAAAGCAATTTATGAAATGAATTCTTCTTCTTCTTAGTAAAAAATAAACTCCAAGAGATCGATGAAGTCATTTTAATAATGTAAATAAACGTCTATACATAAGATAATTAATTTATTCTGTTAAAAATTACAAAATTTCTGTACACATTATTATAATCAGTTTTACTATAGTATTAACAGTTCATAAAATGAATTATAAATACTGAAAACGTATTATAGATAAACCAACATATATCTTTATTTTTTACTATAACAAAGATAATCAACGCCAACACAGTTGGACAATGTATTTGATGCGAAAGTCGTCGTTCTAGTACCACTGTCTGCCATCGACACTACAAATGACGAAACGTCAAGTGTTACTGAAATTATCAAGCTACTAAACACACTACTTACAACATTCACATATTCAATATTCGATTATCTGAATGTGCACAGTAATGTAATTGTTGATCAACCAAATTACTGAATCTATCATTGAAAAACAGTTGACCAGTACGAACATTTGATATATTGATATATGTTCCATGAAGACGAATTTTAACATGTATATGAGTAATTCAACCAATGTACATCATCCTGGATAAATTGCATCAGATGTTGTTATACCGCTTGTATTTGTTAATAGAATACCTATTTATATGAATGAATAAAAATTGTTATCTACCTCGAGGATGGGTGTGGGTGAATTATTCATAGACATCCACACCCCACCCACACCTAATTCAACCACGAGAACCAGTTTATCTACGCTTCTGGTCCTAAACCTGGAACGTGCATATCTCAACTAAATAGGCTCATGAAAGCAAATCTTTTTGGGATTTCTGTAGTCCCACCTAGCCCTACTTATGGCCAGAATATGAATCCAAAAACTTTTAATCACTTAGTGAGACTCCCTCGTAAGTTTTTCTTCACAGTCTTTTGCATGATTTATATCGAGAATAATAGGAAAAGTCGTAGCAACACTAATATGATACCTTGTAACAATTAACTAAATAGCAGGAAAATGTTCTTCGTCTATATGTGACATAGTGCGACCAACCAATTGTATGCGTTGTCACACGACATGGACTATAAAGTTTTGAATTTTAATTGTTTAATAAAGCTAATTGAGGCTGTTTTTCAACCTTTTTAGAAACATGCCTAATGATACTTCTTGATACATACAAACATATTTCAGATAAATGTTGTTGTTTTACTAAATACGAGTATTATTCCATGAAAAGATATTTGATGCACTCTTTAATATTATTAGATGTTTTATTAGCAGACATTTGTTTATTCAAACTAAGAATATTATAACAATATCTACAATGTATGTGAAGTAGACTGATATGAAAATCATCGGATCTCGATAAGCCATTGACGGAGAAAAATCGATCGAAATCGTTTCAGAATAAAGTGAACGACCTGTACATAGCGGTAACTCTTCACAATTCTGTAAAGTAACAGTTGCATTAGGAATCGGTAAGGAAGTGTAAATATCCATAACAACAACTTGAAGACAAAATCGAACTTCAGCACGAGCTTCTCTAGTAAAGATATCGACATAAATTACATTTGATTTAGGTGGATGAACTTACAAAAAATCTCTTGTCTCATGAATAATGTATTCCAATACTATAGACCTTCAGATGTTAAAACATATTGGAAATTTTGTTTGTTGACAGCAGCGTTCTAGTGAATATTTCAAAAATAAATACTGTACATATCGATAATCGACTTACTAAACTGCTACGACAACAATGAGCAGTATGTTTCATCAATTATTCCATTTAACAGATTGTCAATATTTCTATAAATCGATAAAAACCTAGAGAACCTAGAGTGTGAATATTATTGGTACAAATCAAAAATATTTGACTGACGAATAGATGTAACTTGTTGCACTAAATACTAATACACATTGATACAGTGGCTCTAAAAATTGATCATACAGATGATTTTTTTTCCGTAATGGTAACTGGTATATAAAGATATCCAAATAGTGATTCGGATAGAGAAATTGATTTCCAATCAAGATTGGAGAAAAATAAAATTCTCAGAGTATTTCCAAAAATCTGAAGTCTACTTGTTCAGCACTCCAAGCCTCAAAGTAATAATTTCTTTTGATTATACAGAATGATAGAGTGACTAGCTCTCTAGAAAATGAGATGTTTCTTAGTAACTCTACGACATGTTTTAACTAAACGACATCAATTTTATGAAAAGCACAATAGTGTCTTTTTTTGTCATTTCCTTTGAGACCATAAAAGTTTTTATGCTTTTCTGAAAATTAATGTCATAGAGAGCTCGGAGACATTACATTTTCTAGAGAATTAGTTCCTCTATCACTCATTGTAATCAAAAGAAACTTTTATGTTAGGATTCGAATTTATTCAACTTACTCTTTAGATTCTTTATATCAGTTACCATCATAGAAAAAAAAACTCAAAATTAAATCTATTATGATTAATTTTTGGTGCTACTACATAAGCAATAACTTGTTGATAAAATGGCTACTTTGACAACTATAAATGTTCTTTCAAAAGTCGAGTAACATGACTGCATGTCAAGAGCTTATTAAAAATATATGACAATGTGAGAAAAGAAAAAATGAAGTACATGTTTTTCTTTTTATATCCGTCAACATATACGAAGAAAATGATTAAACAAAACGCATATTTTTTTGTTTTCTCGGGCCTGTTACATCTATAAATTTGAATTATGTTGTGAAAAAAATGATATAATTTAAGGTAATCAGAGATTCATATCCATACGAAATGAGATTTCTTCTGTCTTTACTACTTAATGGATCTACATAACCGAGAGATAGAATGTAAATCAAATTCAAGAAAGTTTCTTAATGTTTTGTCTAACTACCAATAAGATCTATCATTACGATCCAGAACAGCATGTTCTTTATTTATTACATATAAATTTTTAATTACTTTTTACTTCGTATTCATTTTATTTCTAAAAAAATAAGATTTTAAATTATGTAAATATCACGTTTTGTTAATATTTATTTTTTTATTTCATTGTCATTATTTTCTTTGTTGCATAGTTTTTATTTATTTTATATTCAACTCATTTCTTGTTTGCGATACTTCAACATATTTGATGAATATTGACATCTTTTGAATTAGTCAGGCAATCCATAATAAAAAACAAATATCAACAATCATCTTGTATTTGAGTTAAGAACTTTTTTTTGTTTTAGAGAAATCATTTTTTCTTATTGTATTCATAAGAGTTTCAAGTATGATGTCGATCTAAGAGTTCAATGGATTATTATAAAAGAAGAAGAAGAAAAAAAAAAAAGAAATAACAATGTTGTTGTTGTTTTCATTGAGAGAAGATAGTGGAGAACAGAACGACAAGGAAAAGACGCGGAGAAAGAAGAAAAAACAGATATAGTTAGATAGAAAAACTCATTCATGTCGGAAAGAAAATGTGTTTCAGATTATACAGAGTTTTAAGATGTTCATAAATGCAAATAGTACGGAGATTTATAATCTTTCACAAATGTCGGCAATGAATGAGGATCAAGGAACTTTACTTAATAAAGAACAAACGCTTCAAGATGATTATATTTTAACATATAGGTTTGTAATAAAATAGATTTTTTTTTTTTGTAATAATAAATTAAGAATTTATTTCATATTTAGACATCGACAATATGAAAAACGTTCTATACGTTTATTTTTATGTTGTACATTTTTATTTGCACTTATATTAGCAACATTAATTGTTTTATTAAGTTCAATTATGTTTCATCCAAAAAATAATAAACAATTTAATGAAAATATTCAAATTGAACTTATGTGGACAAGTGGTTTTCCAAAATTATTAACAGAAACAGCATTTCGTCTTGTCGATTGTAATTCTGATGGTATACTTGATGTTATATTTGGTTATGGAACTGGTGTTGATACACTAGCAGATAATGGATTATTATGTGATCTTTATTTTGATGGAAATCATCCATGTAATGGAGGTGTTAAAGTAAGAAAATTAATTTGTTTTTGTATATTTAAAATTTTTTTTTTTATTCTTTGTTTAGGCTTTAGATGGTCGTAATGGACAAGTTTTATGGAGTTATAATAAATCAAATCATGAAGTATTTGCATTAAATTGTCAACGTGATATTGATGGAGATCATATTCCTGATTGTCTTACCGGTGGACGAGGAGGTGTAAGTTTCAATTTTTGAATATTTTTGTTTTTAATTTATTATTCATTAGACATTTGAAGCTATTAGTGGAAAAACTGGTTCATTAATATGGACATTTAATAATGATATACGAGAAACAACAATGAATTTTTATACACCATTATATTTAAAAAAAGATTTTGATAATGATGGTTTAGATGATATTATAACAATACATGGTGGTGATCCAATAAGAAAACCACGTATATTAAAATGAAAACTTTTTTTTTTTAAATAAATGTTTTTTCTTTTCTTTTAGATGATACTGTTCGATTAGCAGGTGAAGTTCTTCTTATTAGTACAAAAACTGGACAATTATTAAATGTATCTATTGTTCCTGATAAAATGGAGTCATATTATTCTCCACAATTATTACGAAGATCATCAAATGAAGAATATATTCTTATTGGTACTGGTGGTGAAACACATGGTGGTGGACTTTATGCATTTGATTTAAAATGTTTTACAATTTATTGTTCATCACCAGTAATATAGAAAAAAAAACAATTTTAATATAAAAAAAAAAAAGAAAATCTATTTGTTTTTAGTATATTAAAATAATTAGTGATGAATATAAAGGTGTTATGACACCACCAGTTTTAATCGATGTTAATAATGATAATATTGAAGATATTATTATTCCACTTTATAATTCAACATTATATGCTTTTGATGGTAGAACATTTCGACAATTATGGAATAGAACTTTTCCTAGTTCAGAAACATATAGGTTTATTAAATTATTTTGTTTTTTTTCTTCTTTGAAAATTCTAATTGATCATTAATAATTTAGTTCACCTGCAGTTGGATATTTTAATGATGATGATATACCTGATATTATGATACATTATCAAACAGGACCAGGTTATCCATTATATTATAGTGCTCAGGTATAGAAATATTTGATTTCGAAATTTTTCATATCCATTTATGGGTCAGTATTTCTTTTATCACTAAAAAGTTGAGTTTTGACCACCAAATTTTTTTACTGCGAAATGATCATAAAAAAATTAGTGATTTGATCACCAAATTAATGATAGGCGGCAACATGAAAAAGACATAAAAAGAAACAGTTCAATTAAATAAATGCCATATCATAGACAACTACAACATTTCCGTGCATCCACTACATTAGCTAAAAGAAGTATTAAAACCAAACGCATCATTCTCTCTTTCCAAATATCATTCACGTCGAATCGACCTTCAGAAGAAGTGCTCACTCACACAAGGATACCTATACTCATACACCCTCACTCACATCCTTACCTTCCATCTTCATGCTCACCTTCAATTTAACTTTATTTTTGTAACGTCCCACACTTATATTGAGATGCATCATTACTTCCAACTAATTAGTTCGTTTTATTCATATAACATTAGAAAAGTCGAGTTTTATTTATGAAAATGTTTTGTCATTGTAATTGGCTCAACTCTTAATTGATTTGATGATCAAATCACTAACTTTTGGTGATCAAAACACATTTTTCTCTTCATTTATGAATAGACAACTATTCTTGATGGTCTTACGGGTATACCAATACTTGATAAATCTATTGAACAAACAGTTGGTGTACAAAGTTCTCCATTAACTAGTTGAGTATTTATTAAATATTAAATTTTGAAAATTAAATTTCTTTTTTATAGTAAGTTTTAAACAACATGGACATGATATGTTTATTTATTGGATTGGAGAATGTGATGTAGTTGATAATAATATAGAAAGAAAAATTGATTATGATATAAGTATTGTTTCCTTGGTTTTTTTTTCTAGTCTTATTTTAATGATTTATCTTGTTTAGATGCTCCTAGTGCACTACTTTCACATGCTGATATTTGTAAATTACGATATCAATCAACAAGTTTTACTGCACTTCATGGTCTAACACAATCTATGAAACCACCTGGTATTCTCATTTATAATTCAAGTAATTTAAGAAAATCGAAGATGTATCATTAAAAAAAACCCTTGATTTTCTTTTTTTTTTCTTTTGTCTTTCTTTAAGATTATTATGTTGCTCTTGAACGAAGTACAACAAAATCAAGTTCAATTGATATAAAAAAATTTCTTCTACAATATCCTAATTATTTATCAGTATATGAATCTTGGCAACGATTAGATGATTATATGCAGGTAATAAATAAAAATTTTTTTTTTTTTTATTAAATTTGTTTTTTATTTTTCTATTGAAAGAATCAAGAAACAACTAATACAAATCCATCAACATTATCCGATGAAAATAATGATGATAGTACATTAAATGATGATAATGATGAAATTGAAGATGATATTGAATTTCGTTCAAATCGAAGAAAATATAAACGACATGTTGGTCCACATGATAATGGTGGATTACAAAGAATTATTTCAACTGGTATTGAAAACAAAAAACAAAAACCAATTTGTTTTTTGTTTTTAAATTTAATAATTTCTATTTATTTGTTTAGGTACATTAGCTCCTTCATTTGAACCAAATTCTAAATCAACTATTGATTTAATATTTGCAACATATTGGATTCAATCAGATACAACAACATTATTAGATGCTAATGAACGTGAATGTATTAATGAAGGCATGGCAAAAGAAGAAGAACGACTTAAATCAACAAATGGTAAGTGAAAAAAAAATTGATTTATTGATTTATTTTTCTCTTTGATTTACTTTTTTCGTTTTCTTAGTTAATTTTTATGGTATGGATCATGATGCATATGAACATTATATAGAAGATTTATGTACAAATAAAACTCGTTTATATGAAACAGTTTTAAAAATATCACCTGATATAATTAATCAAGTTCAAATGTCAATGTTAAATCCATTTAAAAAACAATTTGGACAATTAACTGTTTATCGTATTCGTTTACATTTTAAAAAAACTCAATGTGAACAAAATAATCTAACACAATGTTCAATTATATTAGATAATAATGATCTTCTACCATTTAAACAACAAATTTGGCCAGCTTATATGGGAATAAATGGTGATTGTCATGCAAATAATTGATTTTGAATTTGAATGGTTTCTTTTTTTTTTTTTTTTTTGTTTTGAAATTTTACGTGATATTGTTTTGTCAATAAATATAAAATAATTCAATGGATATGAAAAATACGAAATAGAATCTTTGGATTTTTCTGTATTTCTTTTGTTTCCAATGTGAATATTAGATACCTGCTGACTTTGCAATTGTGTTCTATACTTAGGCAATGCATATAGGTCAAAAGAATAGTTGTACTATATGAGAACTGAAGCTACAAGCTTTGTTGTGCTTTTTCTTTTTGTCTTTCTTCACTCTTTTTCTCCCTCGATTTTTTCATCCTCGTCGTCGATTGCATAAATGAGGCAGACAGTCAACGTCAGTTAGGGCTAAGATATTCGTTCTTGTTACTCTTTTTTTTCTCTCTTTCCGACCGTCGAGTGTTGTTTGCGTTCTTTTCTTTGTCATTGCTTCTATTGCACACAGTTAGTGTATAAATCGCCATTTTCTCTTTTTTCCGACTTGCGGGATGCATGCATGCATGTGTGTTGAAAATGGTCGTGGTAATACAAAAGCAATAGAAAAAGAGCGGCTGAGAGAGAGAGAAATACGCGTATAGCCACTTTTGTTTTTTTCTTTCTATTACTTGCACACACACACACACATGCATATTATAATGCATCTCGAATAAAACCTTCACTGATTTATATTTGTTTTTCTTTTAGACATAAACATTTTCGTTTAATTGAATCTATAATAAATGGCTCAATCAGTATGTTAATTCTATGTTTAAAATAAATAAATAATTTGTTTTTCTTTTTTTTTCAAAGTCTACATCACGATCAGGAGATACAGTTCGTACAATTGAATCTGAGCTTCAACGCAATGGTCCATATATATTAGCTGGACTCGGTGTTAGTGGTGGTCTTCTTCTTTTGGCTAATCGAAATATTCCAGCAATGAGTATTCCAATTTTATCATCAGCTGCTGATCGTGTTGCTTGTATGTTTTATTTTATTTGTAATATGTGAAATTAATTTATATTTGATTCTTTTTTTTAAGATGCTCTTCGATGGACTGGTCTTGAAGTGAATACATATATTTATTTATTTTGATGTAATTTTAAATGACATATATATATATTTCTTTTAGGGAATTTCAATGGTTACAGCAGTTTGGTGTGTTATTGGTGTACGTGCTAAATGTAAATTTTTATTGTTTTTTATTAACCTTATATTTCGAGATTTATTTTATAGATGGAGTTGAACCAACAGGACCTGAAGGCAATCATCATTTACAAATGACACAACGAATTTTAACAAATACAACTGAATCATTTCTCACATTTACTGCTGCTAAATTAGCTTTAGCTTCAGTACTTGAATCAAATAATCTTCGTCTTATACCTGCATTATCAACTATCTTTATTATTGGGTAAGATTTATTCGAAAGAAAAATTGATAATTCTAATTAAATTGAATGTTATTTTGTTTGTTCTTCTAGACGATATACATTTGATGCAGCTATCAATCATCCAGCACGTACATTTGGTTATACTCTTAATGCTGTTGCTACATTTACAGCTTATGGTCTATTTCTGTACAAATTATTTTCAAGTGGTCTTCATTCTAATCTTCTTCCATTTTCACTTCGCTAAAAACGAAAAATGTTTGAAAGAAGATAGAAAAAGAAAAATAGACTAAACTAACATTTCCTCTAATTTGTATTGTCTCGTAGAATAATATTCCTTTATACACTCTGAATCATTCAAGCTATTCATTATTTGTATGTAAAAGAATCTTTGTTTTTTCTTTCTTTTTTGATTGTCCAACAATAAAATATGTCCTACCATTTTCATTTAATTATTTACATTATTAAAATATTTAACAAAAAAATCATATTGAAATTAAAGAGTAGCTAAATGATGGTATTAGCTATTTCGTTTACTTTATATTGAATTTGTGCAGAATGATTTGATGAAAATTTCAGAAATTTAAATTAGATCAATCTTGATGACGAAAATAAAATGTATCAGTTATGGTTCGATAAAGATTCATACTTTAATTGTTTTTCTGTAGTGATTAAGATCGAATTTCAATGTATGGTTGTTTTTTTTTCTCAAAAGGATTGATTCTACAGCTCTAGGGAATGAAAGCTGCTGAAAAGCGCCGTCTTTTTTTTTCAATGATGCGTATGTTGTACAAGTCACCAGAATTTAAAGGTATTAAGCTTCGATCTCGACATGAAATCATTCGATGAACAATATCAAACAGACAGACAAATTATTGTTTGTAGCTTAGATTTTTCACACTGCTACGGATCAATAATACTCATACTGCTTATTTCAATTAATACTTTAAGTACGGTTCTTATGTGTGAATGAATTGAACTGAAGAAGTGTTTTGTTTGTATTTATTTGTCTAAATGAACGTTGATATATAGTAAAACTTTCTGATTCTTATTACTTTACAAGATGTATAAATCTTACTTGAGGAAAGAAGTCGTCGATTTGAACGGAGTATCCTATTTTGAGGTTTAATAGGAACAGGAATTTGAAAAAAAAGGCTTTTGAGTTCAATTAAAATATTTATAAACAAAAACTTGAGCCCAATCGATCGTACTATATTGGAATAAACAAAGACGAACTATAATGTTGTTTTTTTGAAATTTTCTTTTCTGAAAAACTCTGCGAAATTTTTATACAAACTTTCGATGTTGAAAGAAAAACGATTCCGTATTTCTATGAACAAGTGTTTTTTTTTAATTAGCTCTTTAACTTCAAAAAGGAACAAATAAGCAATATCAAATTCTATTTGAACCACAAAATACATATAATTATTCATCTTATATTAAAATCACATATAGCTCACAATAGACTCTTGATGATTCTTCTCAAAAATATATGCTTGTTAGATTGAATGACAAACAAAACTCGATTGGTTTAAAACAACCAATTACATAGAAAGGCTCGTTGTCAATGGCACTAAACAACTAAATGGTGATGTAGAAACAGTTTCTAGTTAGCAAAAGACAAAAAAAGAAGTTTCTTCTCATCAACAATGACGGATCCAGTTGGTCCTGAAATTCCAAATAATACTAATGGACATGAGGTTTCTTTTCTTTTTTTTCAAAAATGAAAACCGAATATCAAAATTCTATTTTTCTTCTTCTACAGTTAACACATGAAACTGATAATGATGGAGAAGAATTTACAAATATCAATGTAGAATCAAGTGATTTTCAAACTACTTTAACCAATGAACAACAGGAAGATATCTTACCATCGAAACCTAAACTACAACCCATTATTGCTCCGGATATGTTTCCTCCGTTAGTACATCTTATTTTTTGTTTGTTTATTTTTGTAATTGAAGCTTTTCTCTTCAAGACCACTTGTTACTTGTGATAATCCAGAAGATTATCCGGAATCATATCGAAAAAATTCTGAAAAAGAAGAATTAATATTAACATTCGTTGAAAATTTTCGTCGTCAATATCATTATATTTATCGTGATCGAAAACCAATACTTCTCACTCCATTAAATGAATGTGGTGTACCTGTAAATATAACAAAAAAAAACAAACACAAAAGAACCTGTCGGATAAGATGACTACCCTTCATTTAAAAAAGCTATCTATTTCATTTCTTAGGGTAACTCGTGATACATATTCATCAAATTTTAATGTTTTAAGAACCCAAATACTAGTTCAGGGATATTATAGCAATTATTTTTCGATTCTTCCAGAAAGAAAAGTGTATAAATTTTGCAATAAATATTTTTTGAATGAAAAAGTTTCTATCTATTAATAATAAGTTCATCATTTCACATATATAGATCTTTCGAAAATGGCAAAAAATGTTTTCGCTTTCAGACTTTTAGACGAGGTACGGGAATATGGTAGGGTTAGTCAGAATGCAAAATTCATAAGAAGCAAAATAAAATAAAAACTAATCTTTGTAATAGTCCATTCCCGTACCTCTCCAGGATGTGAAAATGAAAACCTTTTTGCCATTTTTAAAAGATCTATATATGTGAAATCATGAACTTTTTGATTGACCAATTTGATCTGCAATTTTCTATATACCATACGAACCGTCACAAATTGTTCTACAAAACGGAATAAATGGCTTTTCAAATGAAGGCTGATCATTTTATTCGACAGGATTATCTTCTTTTCATTTAATTTGTTTTTTCTTAAATTAAAACAAAAAACATAGAAATTTGTTTGTACAACAATTCAACCAACAATGCTTGCATTTTCTGAATTATTTCAATGGAATTTAGGAGCTGAATTTATTGCTGATCATCTTAATTATGAATTACTTGATCCAGCACATGAACTTGTAAGTTATTAAAAGAAAACAATCATTTAATTTCAATGTAAAATTTTTCCTAGCCAAAAACACTTTGGTCACCAACAAAAGTTCTTGCTGATCAACGTGGAAATTGTTTTGATTATGCTAATCTTCTTTGTTCATTATTAATTGGTGCTGGATATGATGCATATGTCGTAAGTGGATATGCTACAAGAGAAGTTTGTTATATGGATACAACTCGATTACCAAATCCATATGCAAAAAAAAAACATGAAGTAAATTTATTGATGGAAGAGGAGACGAATCTTTGTTTTTAAACTTTTTTTTTCCGATAAATGAATTTAGGAACGTATGGAACAAATAAAAGCTCAACATAAAAAATATACTGTTAAACCACCAAAAGATTTAACATCGAAATATGATGCTTATATGCATCAACGACGTTTGGATCAAATTCAAGCAGAGAAAAATCGACTTCAAGAAGAAGAAAATAAACGAATAGCTGTAAGTTTTTCAAGAAAATATTTATATTCAAAGAATTAATAGATTGATTAAATTATAAGCTTGAAGACATACTCTTTAAATTTACCGACGATGCCTATATGTGTCACAAATTTTATCATTGCGTGTTACTAACATAACCTTTCATAACGCATGTTTATTTATATACATTCTCATAATAGTAAATGTCAAACAGTAGAAGCTTTTACATCATTAGGTGTCAGTCTACGTGTTCGTCCTTCCGGCACGCACATCTAAATTGGTCGAGAAATTTATATTGAAAGAACAAAATGTTTCAGTCGTATAAAAAAAAACAAGAATATTAGTTCATAAATTATTTACAGTTCTTCTAATTTTTGTGGTAGTACCATGTAGCAATAAAATGGACGCCAAGCATTGTTCAGGACTTTGATTTTTAAGCGACAGGAAAAGTTAAAAATAAAGGCTAAATTGGGTCTTCTTGCACTCCCCACAATATACACTGAAAACACTTTTTTTTTCTTAGTTCCACTTTGCAATCAGAATTAATTTCGATATAACTTGATGAAAATCTGTGGATCTAAAAATTTTAGTTCTAAAAAGAAATTCTAATTCATATGCTTCTTTCTGATGATTTGCAATTTGCTAGTAGCATCTTCTGTCTTTTTTCGACCATGCGCCAGGGACTGGATACAAAACACCAGCAAAAAAAAAGTATATCGTATCTACGGAGCGACTATTCAATTTCGATTAGAAAATTCCATTCAGAATATCAAAGAATGATTCGAGCAGGTTCGGATTTGAAAATTTTGAATCCGATAAGTTTCTATTTTCAAATATCTCTATATGGATAAATTGAAATGAAATAGTTATTCTTCAATATGCAAAATAATCATGTTAATTTTCTATCATATTTTCTTTTTGTATTTGTTTATCTTTACCAATAATAATTATTATTATTTCTATGAGATAGAATATTTAATTAAATTTAGGAAATTGAAAAACCATTACCTGATCCACTTTATGGTATTCGTGTACATGCTTGGGTACTTGTTTTACCTGGTAAACGTGAAGTACCGGAAGCATTTTTTATTGAATCAACAACAGGTCATGCTAAAGCAACAAATGATCCTGAATATTTGGGTATTGAAAGTGTATGGAATCATCAAAATTTATGGGTTAATATGCAAGATTGTTCGAATGGTTGTGAAGTCCGTGTTTCTTTTTTTGTGTTTTAATTATTTGCAAATGAAAATATGTTTATTTTATGTTATTAGTCACTTCAATTTGATTTAAATGATCAAGCTCGATGGGAATTTATGTTTACTTATTCAACTAATTTACGTGGAGCAGTAACAACTTCATTAAATACATTGGGTGGTTCTGCAATTCTCGATGAAGAAGAAGAAAAAGTAAGTTTTTGTTTTTATTTTGTTTTAATATTTATTTTTAATTTTATTTTTTGTTTCAATAGCCAACTGTTGAAACAACTCAAAAAGATATTGAATTACCTCCATCATGGGTTCTTACTCTTAATATAACACCTAAAGGTATAATCATAAAATATAGTTTTGATATTGAATTTTTTTTTTCTTTAGATTTTCAAAAACGTTATCCACATTCTCGTAAAACATATTTTTATAAAAAAACTCGTGTTGAAAAATATGCTCCATATAGTATGAAAGATGGAATTGTTCTTAAAGTATCTGAATTTGCTGATTATGATTGTAAGTTTAAATAGAATCTTAACAAAAAAAACACAAGTTTATTTCATGGAAATTTAGTTAAAGAACTTATTTATGTAACACAAAAACATGAACATCGTCATGATAAACTTGAAATACGTGAACATGATGTACGAACTAATATGGTCTATGAAAATTATTTACCAGGTCGAAGTGATCATTTAAAAGGTAAAAGATTGTGAAAGAAAAACAAAACGCATTTCATATATTATTTTTTAATAACTTCCAGAACTTCATAGGGGCTTTACTATAAATTCAAGTTATAATTATGAGGGCATGGGTGACATCGGAGTTGGAGATCACAATGAGAAATGATTTTTTAGAAGATTGTCTCTTGTATAATATAGTTAGAATGTATTATATGTCAATAAAAGATAAGTTCTTGCTATTTAACTGGCAAGTGTTCACTGAAGCAGATCACTGCAAGAAGGACATATTTTGATAGAGTTGATGGCTCAATGTTACAACGAATACGGATGTCAGTGTAGTCAGCACGAGCAGGGAACAGCAGGGACTTCATTCTTGAAATCTGTCGTAGTTGCCACGTATTCATATAGTACTGTGTTCAAATCTTGGCTCCATTAACCCTGAAATGACTGTGAACAAGTCACTAACGGCTGTTTATCTCGGATCACTCGTCCGATAGCATGCTGACTACATTATAATATAAAGCAGCTATTATTAGTTGTAGACAAGATATCGACTTAATGAATTTACTACTAGGCAGCATCCTATACTTCCAGATGGCTGAAAGGCAAGGATATTCTTCTTTCCTGTCGAAGTTCCGTGAAGTTATTTGAAATTTGCTGTTTCTTCCTCGAGTCAATGCTTCAGTGAACAGTGATACCAGTGTAATCAGTATCATAATAAATCATTCATCGGTGATATCCACATATCTCTACTGCTATTCAAACATTTGATCAATAGATAACTGTTTTTTATTTAATCTTTTCTCAAAATATCACTCTTTATAATTAGTATAACTTGTATGGGTTACTTTATTAAACAGAGTGGTAAAGATTAAAAAAAATTCTATATATTCTAATTTGTCATAGATAAGATAAGCAAAATTGAAAACTTAATTTTTGTTTTTTTATTATTATTTATATTCAGAACATACATATGGTTTTGGACCAGAATTTGAACGTATAATGATTTATTATGATAAAGCACGTTTAGATGGTTTAGCTAGACGACATGAAACAATTCTTGAATTAACTGATTATTTTATTAATCGTGATGATTTTCTTGAATATCGTCAAGCTATATTTGAACCTCGACCAAAAAAATTCGGTCCAGCTGATAAAGATACTCAAAGACCAATTATTGTAATTATATTCTTCATCAAAAAAAAAAAGAAACAATGTTTTTATTTTATTGTTTTTATTTTATTAATAGTCAATAACTGAAAGATATGGTCGTAATTTACAATTAAATGCTAATGATGATATTCATGAATTAGTTTATGCTATTAAAGAAAATAAATTTGTAATGACTTATCATCGAGATTCTAATCATATTACACCATCGACTAGGTAAGTTTAATTAAAAATAATTTATAAAAAAAAATTTTTTTTTCTGAATAACTTTTCTTTTGCAGAACATTTTGCAAACCGGTGAGTTCTAGTTTTTTTTTTCTTCATAAGAAAAACAAGACAGTAGTTAAGATTTTTCCAATGGTTATTAATTTAGGCGAATTGGAATGATAAAGCATTTACAATACAATGGAATGAAGATTTACAAGATACTTATCAAGCTGATGAAGAATTTAAACAAATGTCTAAACGTGATCTTTATTTTAAAATGTTACATCTTATTGAACAAGAAGAAGAAGTTATTAAACGAGTACGAAAAGCAGAAGATGAAGTAAATATGATTTCACATATTTTTTTTTTTTTGTTTTTTGTTAAAAAATTTCTCCTTTTCAAAGACACGTGATCTTCAATCTCGTCGTCAACAAGAAGAACTTTCAAGTGATCTTGAAATTAGTGTTTATGATATTGATAGAAATGAAAAATCTAAAATATACAGAAAATTATTGGTAAGCTAATATAATTAAAACATCTTATTTTTTATTATAAGTTGATAACGGGTATACAGAATCAAAGAGACAGAAGAATAATGGAATTATTCATATCGATTACATATTCTTGATATAATGCATTATGATATTTTTTGAATACTTCGAGGAACAAGAGTAACTAGAAACCTGCGGCTTTCACCATTCAAAGCCGTAATATTTTGGATCGGGAAAGTGTCTACTTAAGATAACCTGAGTCATTAATAATCAACAGTATTTTATCGAGATTTTCGCTTCCGAAGAGACGAATTAAATGCCCGGAAGAGCGAACATCTATTTTTCATAGAGGAGACAGTACGTGGTACAATAACCCAGAGCTAGAATCGGTATTTATATAAAGTATTTGATATGCGTTCTCAATAACATCTTCATGTCTTGTATGAAATGCAAATGCTTTCAATCTGGTGATAAATAGCAGAAATATTACAAATAGTGCTTAAAATTACATGTACTTGCTGTATTTAAATATAGCTTATTGGGCATGGACTTGAAATACTCGAATTTTATCAAAATTACTCGTCGTAGCTCTACAATAATCACAGACTCCGGTATGACCAACCTAGTGGAAAATCTAAGCTTTTGAGAAAAGGAAGCAATCATTGTCACAAAAAAGTGGTTTGAAGTCTATTAGAGATTATATCAGCGTTTTTTCTTGAGAAAAATCGAAAAAAAATTTTCGAAGAGAGGAGCGATTGGTCTCAGTGCCGTCCTCTGAATCCCATCTTCGGAAGAACGTCGTCTGCTACACCCCCCGTTGATGGTTAGGAGTCAAACCTTTAATTAAAGACTACCCACGAAAGATCGTATATAATCATAAACGATATTTTTGTTCGATCTTTCCATAAAATAAAAGTGTTAAACTAAATCATATTTTATATATTTTTAGCAACAAAAAGCAGATGAAGAAAAACGTAAAAAAGAAATACATGATGTTGATTATCTTGCACCATTTCTTGCTGCTATCGGTTTGTTATGATAACATTTGTTTTTAAAAAATTTTATTCATTTGTTTTTTTTTCAAGGTAATCCTGAACGAATTAATGTTCAACTTGCTCAACAATTACGTCTTGCAGCACAACGTGATTTTAAAGATCGTTCAATTCGTAAAGCTAATTTAATGCAAGCACGTTATGAAAGTGAAATTCAAGAACTTATATCGAAACAACAATGGTATCAAAAACATCAAATTGGTATGTCTAAAGAAGATGAACTTGAATATCAACGGTTATGTCAAGAAGCTCAATTTCGTTTACATATACTTGAAGAACGACTTAAACGGTTTGTTAAAATTACTCTAAACAAAAAAAAATTAATTGTGTTTGTTTTTTTTTGTTCTTCTTTTAGACACAAAGAGTTAGCAACAGAAAAATATATGCAACTTGAAAATAAACTTAATGAAGATCCTCGTTTAAAAGAACCATATATTGTTCGCTGATTTTATTTTATATAAAAGAGAATATTATGAAATGACAGAAAAAAAAAGCACATGAGTAAAGAGAAAATAACACGTTCGTACATTAAGCGTCTTGATATAATTCGCACAATTGAATAAATATGTGCGACAAGAGAACAAAAAAAAAAACAATGATTATCACACGACTATATATGAGTAGAATAGTAATTAAATGAAAATTGCACAATACAAATAGTAGAAAGTTCAATTTGCTTGATATACATATATATTTGCATTTTTTATTTTGTTTTATTTTGCATCTGACATTGTTTAAGTAAGATAAAATGATTAAACCCACGAATCAGGTGACGCTGTAGCTTGTTCAAGTTGATTCCATGTTGCTGGTTGAACTTGTTGTGGTCGATTTTTATGAACAGTTGCGTATAAATCTGCATGTGGATCGAAATGAGATGACATGGTCTAAAAAGAAAAATAGATCAATTTTTTAATTCAAACCGTTTCATACATAAGTACTTGTCAAAAGTTTTTCGTCTGACTCTCTTAAAAAAGTTATAATTTGAATACAACTATTCTACTACAATGCTTATGAGGGAACCTTCACAACTTGAAAATCGTTTTCGAGTTTGTACTCTATACATAATGTAGACACCCATAAGGTATTAAAAATGCTAAAAGGATATGAAGACCTAGAGCTTTTCTACAGAGTACTGAAATTCTATCCATAGATAGATGTACATATAACTACAATGTTCTGAAAATTCCAGCTCAAAAGAATGTTGTTTTCATGAGATATTGAATTCACAAAGATTCGAAAATTTCATGTTTTTTTTTTGGAATTCAATATCTCGTGAAGAGCACATTGGTTTGAGCTGAAATTTTCAGAACATTCTAGTTATATGTCGATCTACGTATGGGCAAAATTTCAGTGAAACGGTTAGAACTCTGTAGAGAAGATTTCCTCGTTAATCACGTTTTGGATTATGCGAAAACTTCTAGACTTCGAAGTTTTACATTTCCTTCAGACTAGTGAGTAGTGATACAGCATTTTTCATATGACTTTGATTTCTCACGGGGAATACATTCAAAGAATGATTTTTACATGGCTAATAAATCGATTTAAGTTATAATGAAAGCAACGAACATCGGGAGACTTCACTCCTTGTGGTTATATAATAATCCATTTGTTTTATTTATTACAATAGAATAATGTTAGCATTAAAGATACGACTCATTCAAATCATTCTCGATTTACTGTGACTGGATAAACCTTTTACGCTGTTCTAATACTAATTGAAAATGATTTTCATTTACCATATGAATAAATAGAGAACACTCTGAGCATTATTTCGTCAGCAGTTATTTCAATAGTACTTAATGAATGCTTTACTAGCTCATTTATGACTGAAACCAGTTTCATATTCAATTGGTTCGTTATTTACTAGAAAGATTTGAAAGGGCCTATCTTCATACTGTATTCTACATTATTATTAATGATCGCTCATAGACTTATTATAAAACATAATGGAATATTCAAAAGTTTGAGCATTACAAATTAATCCATAAATAGTCAAGGGTCAGACAAACAAATTCCACCAATTGTTTCATTAAATCTCTTTTATTAGGATCTGACAAACAGAATTTAGGTTGTCAATAGCTGCCTAGCATCAGTTCTCAAACTGTATCAGCTGAGAAACAAGAGACCGATTTTTGAGCTTACGGAAAGGCTGAGATACCAACGAATTTTCGGCAAAAGATCATATGAAATCATATCCAAATCAGGTATACCCTCAAGACCTCAATCCATATGACGGCATAACAACTCATAAATGGCTTCACAAAAGACTATTCTGATACTTCGAAACACAATACCAGAAGCAGTCTTTAAATATTTGTCTACATAGCTGGCAAAAAATAAGTTTTTCGAGTATCCCTTATAAAATCATTATTTAACAAACAAAACTAAAATTTCTCGTACAATTATAAATTATTTAATTTCTCTTTACTTACTCCATTTGCATATGTTCGTGATAGATTATCCACACTTTGATTCATTTTTTGCATTCGATATTCTTCACTTCCTAAATGAGAAACATTCTCGTTTTTTTATCAAAATATATTCATTTTTTGCTGTTGTTTTTTTTACTTTGTGGACGAGTAATTTGTTTTCCTTTATTTGTAAAATGTGTTGGTTGTCCCATATCACCTCTTGGTCTATGTAATGTTGATTGAGGACTTGATGTTAATGATTTTGAATTTAATAAACGATGATTAAGAAAATCATTTTCTTTATAACCATTTTGTTTATAAAATTCATGTAATGTTTTATGTTTATACATTGTATTAAGTACATGTGCAGTATATTTAATAACTTTCGAATTATATGTATTATTTTTAGCATTCATAATACCTTTCATTTTAATAAAACCACGTTCTTGAAATAATATTTTAGCATTCATATCATTATTTCGTATAATTTCATTAAGTGCAGCAAGTACAGATGCAATTGTTTCATCAGAATGACGACGTCGATTTATTGTTTGTTCTGTTGGTTCAGGTAAAATAGCAACAAGTTCTTTAATAGCCCATCCACCAAGAACATCACTATTTTTTTGATCAATTGCTAAATTACGTAATGCAATAGCTGATGCATTTACAACAGAATCACATTCATCAACACGTAATAAATCAACTAATTCAGCAAGACCACGAGCTTTTCGTACTTCACCACGTAAATCTATCGATGGTTTCCAATAACAAGCAGCTAAACACACACAAAAAGAAGTTTTAATTTATATTTTAAAAAGAACAAAAAAAAATATCTCGTACTTAAATTTTGAATACATCCAGCTGTTGCTTCAAGTGTATCAGGATTACTACTATGACGTAAAAGATGTACATATGTACCAATAACATCTGCTTGCCAAAGCATTTCAACAGGTCGACCTTGACGTGGTGGCATAACAGCATGAATATTATTTCCTATTTGTTCAGTTAATTGTTTAGTTTTTTTTTGTTTTGAATTCATACAACTTATTTTATTTTTTTCATTTGATTGTATTGGTAACATATTCCATGTTGAATTTGTATTTGTTGTTATTGGATAATTTCGATCATAATCACGATCAATAACTTCTTGTAATTTATATGATAAATTACGTAATATACACATACAATTTTCAATTGATTTATTATCAATTTCATTTAATGATTGAAGACTTGAATTAACAGCATGAAGAAGTGAAGGTATAAAACCTTCACATTCACGCATTTTACGACGACCTTCATAATCAGCTGATGAACAATTACTAAATTAATATATATATATATATGTTAACTTTATGAATTCTAATCTAACAAATTATTGTATACATCATATTTACTATACTCTTTATTCATAATGACTAAGCCCACAATGTAATTCCTTTTTATTGTATGAACACTGCTGCTTTATCATTATTCTAGTTTCCAGTAAACTAGACTAAAAGCTCGTCTTTTGAGAGTCGAAATTAAACAGAGACAAATGTTGACGTGTTTCTTTGAGTGCACATTTCTTGACATAAGTTGCGATTTCTTTAATCATACTAGCTTTAGACCCCGTCAGGTCCGAAAATTTTGGTCCCGAACTCAGTCTTTTCTACTTTTTCGGGACTCGAACTCAGTTTATTGTATGTTTTGTTTTGAGACCCGAATCTAGTTGATAAAACTTTTTTTGAACCCAATCGAATCGTACTTTGATATTCTTAATGAAATTTTCTAATCGCTATTTGATAGTCACCCAGAAGATACGAAATATTATTTTTCCGGTTGTTTTTGTATTTGGTGACTAGCGCATTTTACACATTTAGCAGACGACTAGAACTCGTTAAGTCCAAGATTTTCAGACTCGGGCTAATCCAGAGGACTCTAACTAGCTTTATACAGTTGAAAGTACGAAGCACTGTGTTCAATCAGACAGAAAAAAACTTAATTACCGTAATATTCCAGTTGTATTTTTAAATACTGGTGGAAATTTTCCTTGTGGATTTAAACGTCTATTTATATCAGCATCCCAACCCGAAAATGGAATAATTATATTTTTAACAAGTACATTTAAACCTTCATCAAGTATTTGTCCTTTTAAATGTGGCGATGATGATGCATTCCAAAGAACAGCTGTAACAGATTCACGAATATCTTCATATTGTGTACGACGTAAAAGATGAATTAAAGCTGGAATACCATCACGATTTTTTAATTCAATCTAAATAGATAAATTTCAAATTTTCTTTTTTTTTTCAAATATTCTTTTTTTGTGTGTATGTCAAACTTTATTTTCATCATTTCGTTTTCCATAACATAAATTTCTTAAAGCACCACATGCATTTTTTTGTATTTCAACTTTATCATGATTTAATAAAGCAACTAAATAAGTTATACCATTTAATGATCGTGTTTTTGATTTAATATTATCATCATTGTAACATAAATGTTGTAAATAAGCAGCAGCATTCTCTTTAATAACATCACTCGTATGAGTAAGATATTCAATAACTTCTTCTAAATCAGGATCACGCCAACGTTGTTCTAATAAAGAAAATTTATTCATTACAAAAAAAAAAAAAAGAATAAAATCATATCAAAAAAACAAAGCAAAGCAAAGCAAAGCAAGAAAAATATGTATACTAGATATATTCAAATAATTACAATATCACATATTTTTACAAATATTTCAATATAAACAAATTTTATTAACGTGGAATGTTAATGAAAAATCCCATTGACTTATTTTTTTTTTGAGGATTTTTCTTATAAGGCTAAAAATGAATGCACGATATACTTTATACAAAACTGATTCAAGTGAAATAATATAAAAATCATGAGTTCTTATATTATTTAATTATACAAACACTATGAAGAAAAGAATAAATCATCTTGTCATTATAACTCAACGATTTTTTTTGATATGCTTGATTTATTTATTTCTTCATATTTTGACCTTTTTGATAATTAATGTACTTATTGACATGATCCTATGTATAGTTTAGTATTTGATGAATTAGAAGTTCGCTGATCTTTAGATATGCGTCTTAAGATTTCTAAAACTTTTTTCATCATTATAATGAACCATAACGACATATTGTCATGCAAAAGATTTGTTCGTGCAAAAGTATAAGAGGAATTCTATAACGCATACTAAAAGAAAATTATTCAAGGTTTTATGATTTTGTTAGTCGTTAGGTATATCTAAAATAATTTATCTTATTTGCATTTTTGTTACTCTCAAAATAACTGACTATCACATAATACTTCAGCTTTAATCTTATCAAAAAAAAAAAATCATTAAAACAATTCAATAGAATTTTTTTTATTGCCATTCTTGTAGAGAATTTAATGCAGAATGTTTTAAAAAAGGATTTATCTGTGTTTTAAGATACTCGATGTTGTAATCATTTTTGACTCACTTCGGTATACATATATATATGTATATGTGAACTTACCTCGAAATTCTGTATCAATTGAAGATGATCGTCTTCTAGATGAATAATCATCTTCATTTAAACCATATGGTGCATACATACGATTAAATGTTCCATATTCTTCACCATAACCAGGAGGAGCTGAAATAATTTATTAGGGAATGCGTATGCAAACAATGCAAGGACATAACAATATATATGAAAGACAACGATAAACATTATATTAATTTATTACCTTGTCCAATACTATCCGGTGATTGTCGTCCAGCTGTTGGCATAAGAACACGACTAACTGGATCGGGTCGGCCAGGTCCTAAACCTTCATATGGATTTTCTACATCAAGATCTGGTTCATCAACTAAATTTGGATCATCAGGATCATAACCCATACTTTTTTCATCAGTATTAACTAAAATAAAAATAAAAAAGTATTCTAATTATAATTTTTTTTTTTCGGGGGGGGAAATATACTTTTATTATTTTCTGGTTCATTATAAGCATTTCCATTTAAATTTTGTTGAACAAGCATTTGTCGATTTGAATAAACATCTTGATTATTATCATTAATATCAAAAGATTTTAATCCATTTGTTATTATTTTTGTTTCATTATCATATTGAGAATAGAATGAATTAGGTAAAAATCCACCACTTGTATCATGTTTTATTTTTGATTGATTATATTGATCAATTATAATTTGATATTTTGGATTATCTTGTCGAATAATTTCACCAGTTAATGGATCAATAAGATGACGATGAACACGTGTAATTTTTTCAACTTTAGTTACTTTTGATACTTGTTGAGATTCTTCTTTTTTACGTACAACTTTTGTACCATCAGGTGTTGTTTCTTCTTCAACTGTTGTTATTACTTTAACTGTATTTGTTTGAGGACTTTCATTATTATCACCATCAGATGTATATGTATATGAATAGACAAGACGTTCACGTTGTGGATCATCGATTTTTGTTTCGCTGGGCATTTTCTTAATAATGATTAATTATGACTAAAATTATATAAAAAAAAAAAAAAAAAAAACTTATTTTGACATTTGTTTGTCAAGATTATAGAATAAGAAAATTTAATTATTGTCTGTAATTTGAGATTAGACTTATGGAAGATTGATTATTAATCGATCATGACGTGTCCAACAAAAAGAAATGAAGGTCAAATCAAAGGAGAGAACTTGCGTAATACGTATACGTATAAGTAAAATACTAGAATAATTTCTTCTGAACTTACACCGATGAATTGACCCCAAGAAATAAAGAGAAATGGAGGTTGTCATATTTTTACATCAAAGTCAATGATCATAAGATAAATAGAGTGTAAATTCCTTGAGGACATTATATGTAAATTTATAAAAATTCTTTTCTTGTCATTATAGTAATTCTTTAACTTTGCTGAAGGCATACAAACATAAGAAAAATGTCTATAACATTAAACATTTATTATATATATACATTCATTTATATCTACTGACAATGTTTATCTATCGATTAAATAATATTATTCAATCATACAAACAATATATTAGAATTTTTTTTCTCCATCATGTTCTGCCAAATAAAAAAAACATATGATATTCAAAAAAGAGTGTAAAAATTTTTTTTTTTTGTTTAATGAATTAAATTAATATACTATCTTTTTTTTTCCTCGGAGTTCATCTTAAGATATACTTGATTGAATACAAAAGAGTGAAATGAAACGAAACTATAACGAGTACACTCATTTAGATGTGCTTTGAAGCAAATACAAAAGACAAACCTTGAATGAACAAATGCACTAGCAAAAGAAACAAAAGAGTCGCTTACCATTACAATTCATTTTCTTTTCATTATTCTCATATTTTATATTTAATATCAAACTTATTTAGTATGTCTGCCTTTCTTCTTCTTCTTCTTTTGTCTCATTCAATTCATCTTTTCTCATGCGCATCTCATACAGAATAGTAAGATATACTAAGACTAGAAATCAGCAATAGCAATAAATCTCGACCGCATACTCAGAGATTGAGTACACGAGTCATATATATATATATATATATACAATGACCGACAATAAATATATATATATATATATATGTGTTCAGCAGATGAGAAATAGAAAGAGAGATGTAATTTGTTGTCTAGCTTGTAGAAAAAGGAAAAAAATACAGAACAGAGAACAATATTGAACAGGCTTCTAAATGAACATTTATCTAATGTTTTTTCTTTTTTGATCTGGCATAAATCCAAATTAGAAATAAATAGACAACTATATACTAACAAAGAGAGAGAAAAAAAAACGACAATCTTATTTCTATGTCAATTTAATCAAAAGAATAAAATTTTTTCAAATAAAATAAGATATCTCACCTGATTGTTAGAATAATAATTAATATATGTGTGTACATAAACAAACACCTATGATAAATTATCAGCCCAGATCTCAAAAAAAAAAAAAAAAGAAAGAAATTCTAATCAGAAGCCATTCTTTATATGAGAAGTAAAGAGAACAGACAAATGTCTCTAATGTAAAGAAAAGAAAATGAATATTTAGCGACATCATTACTTTGAACAGCAGCCATAAACAATCATATTAAACCTCGATGATGAATATATTGTTCAACCAATAGCAAAAGAAACTATGATTTATTTATTTTCATTGATCTTATCTATTTTTATAAACATCATTTTGAGATATCTATTTAGAGTGGAAGTATAATATTTACTTTTTTTTTTGTTTTGAATAGTTGATAATGTAAGTTTATTATTATTATTATTAATATGTTATATTTATCTCGATAAAACAATATTTCGTAATTTTATAGCATAAAAGTAATAAAAATTTATTCTTATTTTTCTATATAAAATAAGATAAATGTTAAATTAATACATTGAATTCAATGCATTTATAGACATCTGAGGAAACTCTGATAGAACATATCTATAAATCATTTCATGTATTTATAATCATTAATAGAAAATTAACTTCACGACATACATTTATTACTTTCAATTCGATTAAGATAAATTAATTTATCATCAACAGTATCAAAATTATATGTAACAGCAAATAATGTCATACACAATATCTATATGTAACAATATGTATTGTTTGTGATTTCGATATTTTGATTAGTAAGTCTTTTTTTATAATTGTCTTTAAAATATAATATATTCGATGGTAATTTACATCAATATGAAAATCGACTGAAGAAAAAAAAAATTTAGTTGATTATTATGATTATTCTTTTCTTATTGATATTAGATTTATTTTTTAATGATCTATTTTGACGAATTGTAAGACCATCAAGAACAGAATCAGCTGTTTGCATACAATGTATTCCTGTGAAGTGTAAATATAATTAAGAATTAAATTAAGTGAACCAAAAAAACATTTATCCATATGATATATGTACGAGTTTTACCATGTCTTGGTATTGCTAAAGCAAGAATATATTCATGAGAATTTGTAATTAATTTATATTTGATTAAAAAATTTCTGATGATCAATTAGAATTTTCTAGTAAAACAAAATTTAATTGTTCAAAATTTCGTATAATGATAATATGTGGTTTATGTTATCAGTTTATTTAGAGAGATAATATGAGTATTATTTTTATAAAGTAAATCTGTTTTGAATACAAATCATTTAAATGTATCTTCACAGGTGCATTGATGACTAATTGAGAAAAAGAAAAAATTAATTTTTTTTATCTCTGTGTCATCGCATATATTTTTTTTCTTACTCATAATATTCATAAAAGATTAATATATATGTATATTGATAGTAGACTCTTAGGAAAAAAAATTTGTTTTTCTATGATTGTTCTATTGTGAATATAATTTGATTGAGTGTTATAGATGTGGAAAATATAAATTTATTTCGAGATTCTTTCGTTAAATTAACTTTTATATTACACAATGAATTCTTTCGAAAAGAAATTTAATAAACTATCTCATTGATAAGATAATATTTCATAAGAGCATTCAGTGTAAAAAAAAAAAAGAATTTCTCAATTATATTCACCACTATTCTATTGCTGAAATTATTTATTAAATTCCAATTATTCCCAAAAAGTAATACAGAACATTGTTTTTTTTTATTAGTTCGAAATTTTCAGAAGTAATTTCTGGTTGAAAAGAAAAGATAATAGTATGCATTTAAAGAAAAACAATTATCTTAATAAAATTTTCATGATCACCTTTTTGCACAATTTTATTATTTCACTTCACGACTGACTCATATTATGGATGTTTATCGAGAATAGAGGTTGTTTTTTTTTCCTTTCTGAGTTGGATGGCTTCATTGTCGTTTTTTTTTGTTCTATTTTTTCTTATTCGTCGACCGTCTCTATTGACGACGGTCGGGAATGCGTAGAAAGCGAATGAGAGACAGAGAGAGAGAGAGAAAAAAAAAAATAAGCGCCAGTCGTCGATTTTGTTCTCCGTCGACGGGACATGTTAAAATGCTTGACTATCTTCTTTTCCTTCATTTTTTCTTCGCGCATCGAATAGAGTAAGTAATAAGAAGAAAAAGCAAAATAAGAATAAGAACGCAAAGTACAAAGTACTTTTTCTTCGTTTCGGCTTGGCATAACAAAAAAAAACAATTCTTTTTTTTTTCAGACAAATAAAAAAACATTCAATTTATCTCTTCATTCACATCTGTCACTTTTCTCATTTTTGTGTTTCTTATACATATATCAATTCGGAATATTTGGCAGTTGTATATTCACACACAGACGACGAAGCGTATCATATACATACAATTGTTTAGTGTATATATATTCAAGATACATTGACTTTGATAAAATAAATACTGATTCATTCTAAACCAGAACATACGGATTTGTCATTATATCAAACAGCAAGAATATTCATCGTCATCATCTTAAAACGGTAACTAATTGTAAAAAAATTGTTTTTCTTAATTTCAACTATACATATTTGGTTATTTAAAAAACGAAGAAAAAAAAATCAGAAAGCAGGATTATTTCATAATATGCATATTCTATATTCATATGCCAAAAGAAATTCTATAAAATTTATTTCTTTTGTTCATTTATGTCTATTATATACAAAAAAAAAAAGAAGACGAAGTTATTTGGTCTGCTTAATAAATATGCCCTATACACACCAAGTGTTCCTTACTGAAGACAGATATGCAATATGTGACTCATTTTCAAACCAATGAAGTTCGATCATATTCACACGCATATATGTATGCACATACACACACAAAAAAAAACGACATAGGTTTATATTAGATAATCTGAATAGAAATTGATTTATTAAAATTTGTATAATGATAGAACAAAGCATAAACGACTTATTGAATTTAATGATATAGTGCGCAGGTTTTTTTCTTTTCAAATGACTATATTTCCTAGTTTTTCTTTTCATTATAAATTATTATGAACGTCGATGATTGATGAATATAAAATATGGTGTTTTTTTTTTATTGAAATCGATCTATCAAAAATCAATTATTTTTCAACCAATAGATTTTATTATCATGACAATTTGAACAAGTTTTACAACAATCATTCGTCGATTTCGTCGACTACGACAAGATTTTCAAGTTGAAGTAGGATGAACCCGGCAATAAATAAATTGAAAGTTAAGCTTTGAGGAAAAAGCAGCTACGATTTTTATCTTAAAAAAATTAATCATCGAAAGAAAATGAGAAATCAATGATCCCTACTTAAGACTATTCTTTGAGTGTCCACTGTTCAAGTAAAATCAATGTTTATCGTCGACAATTCTATACTTGTATCAATATTTACTCGTGACAAGCATTCGTCTTTTTCATTTTATATGATTAGAATTATTATCAGCAAATAAGTATATGAATGCTCGATAAATTTTAACGCAAGGTATAGATAAATAATCTTCATCTAAGAATTGAGCTCTTTTTCATATCTCACGACATACATACACACACAAAAGAAGGTCACCCTGTTTGCCATTTGAACAAGTTGTGATACTGATTATTATCAGAATGCGTATGGCCTGTATTTATGATCGATAGTTCTAGACTTCTTACAAAGTGGCTTGTTGAGTTTCTTTTCCTGATGCATTTTTAATGTATATGTATTAGTCCAGTGATGATAAATAATATGACTATTGCACCACACATATATACATATATATGATAGGAGAAAATAACAAGTCGTGAATTGAAAGCTGTGTTCTTGAAGTGGATAATATTCAAGTCTTATCGAATTCACAAATACAAATATCATAGAATCTTAAACATCAGTACTGCGAGTAACGATCCGAAAAAAAGAAAAATATTCTTATTTTACATCATCTAATTATTTTTTTTCTCTTTTGAATATGATATCTCTGTTAAATGATAATTAAGTTAAGTTTGGTATTTATGAAACAGTTTTCATGAAATATTCCTCTAGGAATAAACCTAATGTGGCAAACAGATTCTCGAATTTTTTATATGAGATCGCAGATAAGGTCTTTTCATCAATTAAAATTGACATATATGGATCCTGAAAAATAATTTTCGTATTTCAAGAAAATTTCTGTCTATATGGAGTAGACATGAACAATTTTGATTTCGCCAGAGATATTATCCGTATAAATTTAATATATATATTTTCATATCATTTACGGACTAAATCTCTAGAGAGTAGTACATTTTCTCATTTGAAACATATGAGTTAGATAGATGATAGAGCTATCTAAATTGTTCTAAAAGAACTTGTTGATTGATTTTTTTTCCTGATATAATCTCGTTATCAAATAATACTATAAAAAAAAACAATGATTCCGCACATAGTAGTTGAGAATTGAAAAACTGTTCGATTATATGTATTTAATTGTCTAAGATCAGTGATCGTGTACAGAATTTGAGTATCACTTGTAAAATCTCTCTTATTCTTATCAATCAAAAGCATCTTTTTTTTTTGCTTATATTGACAACTTGATAAAGATTTATTGGATATATAAACAGTGTCGCGAAGGACTATACTAATGGATATAATCTGTTATTTAAGTATTCTCTGAAAACAAAGAAACATTTTGCCATTATCGACGAATTTCAGAAGTCATCTTTCCAGACTAATGGATTTTGCATCTTAGTAATTTGATTAGTATTTATATGTATATACTATCGAAGATAAGAATTTGTCGGAACAGCAGTATATTTGGACCGATGGCTTAAGACATTAGTTCGTTAATAACATCTGCAGAAACCTCATATGGATTTCTCATTGAGTTGGTATCAATATTCTTTTATAACAGATTTATCGGATTATTTCATCTAAAATGATATGATTTACCTTAATGAAAAAAAAAAATTATCAAGAATCCGATATGTTTGTTTGAAATAGATGCTCAAGAAAAATATAATTCAAAAAAATTTTCTTTGTTTTTTTTTCGAAAAGATTTTTTGTCATTCCTTTCATAATCGAATGCTACTTATAACTGATCGTATTTCGATAACCTTCGAAAAAGAAGCAATTGTTTTTTTTTCTTGATACGTTGACATATGATGATTCAGGAGCATTAATTTCAAAAAAAATCAAATAAAAAACAGTCACCGTCTTATTCAGATTTTCTGTTTCCGAAAGGCGATTTATTACTCCGGAAGGACAAATATATATTTTTGAAAGCGCAGAAATATACTACAATAGCCACAAACTCCATGCAGGCGAACCCGGCCCTCGGAGGGGCGTCGCTCTTCGACTGGATAAAACAGTCCATTACTTTACTATAGCTTTCAGTAAAATTTTTATCATATCGCTGGGAATAGGTAAAAGTTTGTCTAGTAACTAAATAGTAAAATCTGGGTTTGTATGGATAAAAATGGCGAAACTGTTTAATCTTATTCGATTGAAAATCAAAAAGTAGGGAAAAATTATTTTATGTGAATATAAATATCAAATCGTATACTACCGAATTTTGTGGTCTTAATGTTAGATTTTTGCGTCATGAAAATGTTCGAATAATATTCGCTTGGCGAATAATAGAAACTATAATACAACTCATAGTTATCGATGTCATTACGGCTCATTGTAAACGAAGCTTCATTGTGTTTATAAATTTGTTTACACCGGTGATAGCATAGTAACCTTGTATGAGATAAATACATTATCATTTGATGAATATTTTCGTTTTAATATAAACCAATTGAATTTTTTGAAGATATAGATCATGCATATTATGAAACTGCGCAGAATCTTTAAAAAAAAATCATAAATTTTTTTTTTTGATATATGACAACAAAAAAAAATTCTCACTTATTAAATTGATTTATTTGAATTTATTTCAGTATATTGACATAAATAAATAAATAAAAAGAAATATATATATATATATATAATCTTTCGAATGTCTGTTATTATACGTTTGGAAAATTTGCCTTGGGAGGCACGTTCAATTGATATTCGTCGATTTTTTCAAGGACTTCAAATTCCTGATGGTATGATAATAATTTCAAAACAAAAAAAGAAACACTCAATGAATAAATTTTTTTTTGTTTTTCTAAAAGGTGGTGTTCATATTGTTGGTGGTGATCGAGGTGATGCATTTATTGCATTTCATTCAGACGATGATGCTCGTCAAGCAATGCAAAAAGATGGTGGTCTCATATGTCAACAACCGGTTAAATTATTTTTAAGTTCAAAAATTGAAATGCAAAATGTTATTGCAGCTGCACGAAGTAAACCACCATCATCATCAAATACAAATCAACAAACACAATCAACAAATGTATCGCAACAAAAACGTTCTGATCCATTATCTCAACAATTTACTCATGATATTGATGAAAATCAACATCAACAACAACAACAACAAACACAACCAACACCAACAGCACAATCAAATATAACAAATGATCCAATGTCATCATTTCTTGATGTTGTTAATAAAATGCAACAACAACAAAAAGCAAATACAACGGCAACAACATCATTACCAACAGCAGCTGCATCTGCTTTACAAACACCATCAGCACCAACACCAGCTACAACAGGTCTTGCACCAGCTAATCTTGTTCTTCAACTTTTACAATCTAATTTAAGTAATATACCACCAAATGTTCTTGCTCAAGTTCAAGGACAACTTGCTGGTCAAGGTAAAATTTATTATATTATCATTTAATTCAAAAACAAATCTAATTTTTCTTTAGGTTTAACTGCTCAACCTAATCAAGTTCTTCAACAATTAGCTGCACTTCAAGCTGCAACTCAACAACAAACATCAGCTCTACAAACTAATGCTAATCATTCACCAATTTATAATTCAGGTCAAACAAATCCTGCTGTTATTCATCATGCTCTTCAACAACCAACAATAAATGAATCTAGTCAAGCAACAAATACAAATGCATTTCCTCAAGGAGCTCCACCACCATTAAATCTTTTCCCACCAGGTTCAATACCACCAAATGCATTATCAGCTCTATTTAACACTCAACAACAACAATTACCATTTCAATCTGTTAATAATCCATTACCAACAAATTTTCCACTTCCACCATGGATGCAACCAGCTGCTAGTCAAGCTCAAACATTTGCTTTACAACAACAACAACAACAACAACAACAACAACAGCAACTACAACAACAACAACAACAACGTCCATTACTTAATCATCCTCCATTACAAGATGAACAACAATTACGTTTAAGACAACAACATGATTTTAATTCAAATATAACAAATCAATTTCAACAACCATATTCATCTATGAATTCACGTTTAACTCAACAACAACAACAACAACAACAACAACAGCAACGTTCAAAACTTCGTGAACCATATTTACGTGTAAAAAATTTATCAAGAAAATATTCATATCGTGATGTTAAACTTTTATTTGCTGATTATAAATTACGTTTAGAAGATATCAAAATGATTAATGATCAAAATGGTGAACGAACAGGTAAAAAACAAAAAAAAAAAGAAAATTTTTTATTTATTATATTTTGACTAGGTGAATCTGTTGTACAATTTCGTTCAATTGAAGATGCTGATGAAGCATTATCACAATTTAATAATGTTTATTATGGTGGTGCTAATGTACAAATTGTTCCAGCAAGTGAATATGAATTTGCATCAGCACTTGATTCATTTATTCCAGCATCGGTTAAAAAACGACAACCAGAAGGAGGTTATTGTGTTAAAGTTATTGGTAAATAAATTTTTTCATTCTATGAAATTAATACTATTCGTTTTATTTTTATTTTTTTTGTCTTCTAAAGGTTTACCAAAAAATTGGTATAAACGAGATATTCGTCGATTATTTACAGCATCAGAAATTGTTTCTGAAAGAGGAATTTATTTAGATAATGATAGTGATAATAATCAAGGTGGTACTGCTTATATTGAATTTGTTAGTGAAGTTGATCTTGAAAAAGCATTATTTTATCATGATGAACATTATGGTAAAGAGAAAAAAAAACAATTTAATAAATGTATAAAAAATAATTTTATTTTTTGTTAGGTTCATCTCGACTTGAAATTCAACCAATAACAAAAAAAGAAATGGAATCAGAAATAGCATCACTTCGTTCTAAAGATAATCGTCGAAGAGATTATTATGATGGAGAATCAAGATCAAGACCTCGATCACGTTCACGTATATTAAATTTTAATTATATATGTATGTATATATTGAATTGATTATTATAGGTTCTCGATCACGTTCACCTAAAGATCGTGATACACGTCGATATCCACCACGTGATGAAATGAATGGTGATAATAGTGGAGGTTCATATCCTCGACGACCACGTTATAATGAAGGTAAATATTATTTTCTTATTGTCATGTACATGAGAGAAATATGTCGGAGTTAAATTTTAAAAACGTAAAATTAGTATTTACTAATTGTAACTCAGGAGTCACTGACAAAGTTGAGATGTTTTTTTTTTCTAGCGAGAACTCCCGATTGTTCAAAAACAGTACAAAAATGAAAATTTTAGGACCAAGACTGATTGAGACTTCATCTATTTCTCAGTGTGTTCGATCTGTTTAGTTGTATTACACATATCCAGATGAGATCAAATTGAGTTGTTCACAATAAAACTTTCATCTTTGTCAACGACTCCTCAGTTTCGATATGTGCCAATTTTATAGTCAACTCGGACAAATATAATCAGCTATAAGGATAGAGCGCGTATATAGAATGTTTCTTCTTGGACGATCTAAACAGAAAAAAAACAACATGTGTAGAACAATGTCGATATGGCCGCAGTACTTGTAGAAATGTGTCATTCCTATGAAATATATGGCATCACTATGATTCATCAGAGACATAAGAGTGGAGAAAAACAATAAAGTATATTTTGAATGTATTGACGAGAGAAGTTCCCCAACTATTTGATCGCTTTTGAGTCGTGATTATGTACTTCATGTAGACCCTAACGAGCTATACATGCATTGAAAATAATTCGAATCCTTAGCTTGTTGCTTCCGAGATACTGCATTTGTAGTTAATCCCGTAGTCTATCTCAGGAACACAAAGAAAATTTATTTTTGAATTTCGTTTTGAAACTTTAAACAGAGACTGGACTTACCAAGAATAGTTTATTGTGAAAGTTTCAGATGTTTTCGTCGTTTCTATTCTAAGATATAACTATAATAAAATCTTGTCTTTTACACTATTCATACACTCCAATAGAATTAGTGTTCACACTTCAGGAAAGGAGTAAATCAGAAGATCCGACACTTTTACAATAAACTGTTTTCGTTAAGATCTATCTCTGTGCTAAAACAAATTACCTCAGTGTTCCTGAGGAGAACCACATCATTGACTAAAAATTATGAGTTCAAGGTATCGGTATACTGGATGATTTGTTAGCAGACTACTTTTTCCAGTATCCTGTTATATTAGTATGACATAGTATCTTGGTTGAATACTCCACTGAGCATTCTACGAAGAAATTTTTCAACAAATTAATACTAAAAAACTTCATGCTCTATGTTTGGAATGTTAATCTTGTCTTTTTTTTTTGTTTAGAATTACCACCAACAATAACATGTCTTCGTTTACGTAATATTCCATATGCAACACGTGATCATGATGTTAAAACATTTTTTAATGGAATTGAAATAGTTCAAGATGGTATTCTATTTAAATATGATAAAACAGGTCGACCAGCTGGTGAATGTTATGTACGTTTTGGTTCAAGTAATGATTGTCGAAAAGCTTATGAAAAAAATCGTTCACAATTTGGTGGACGAATATTAGAATTACGTCCATTATCATTATGGGAATTTCAAGCAGCTACATCACAAGAACGTGATGAAACAGGTGCAACATTTTCAACAAGTGGTGGTTTAGGTAGACGAGAACAATTTGGTGGTGGACAAATGTATCATAGTGGACCATTAAGTGAAAAACGAAAATTTCCATATGATCGTAATGATGATAATGGAAATACAGGTGAGAAATCTCCATCAGATCAACAACGTTTCGATAGACGTAAAGGTGATTCATCAAGTCCACGTGGTGGTGGCGGTGGTGGTGATGATGATAAATCACCATCAAATATGATTGGAAATTCATCAATGGATGATCAAAATGGACGAAAAATGATGAGAAATAATAATTCATCATTAATACAAAAACAATTAACACAATTACCACCTGGTTATGATCAATATCGTGGACAAGTATTATTAATGTCAAATGTACATTTTCGTGCAACACGTGAAGAAATTTTACAATTTTTACGTTCATTTCATCCAATTGAAGATACATTAAAAATTCATCGAGATAGTTCTGGACGACCAACAGGACATGCTGTTGTTGCTTTAACAAATGCTGAAGATGTACCACAAGCACTTAAAGAACTTAATAATTCATTTTTTCTTCTAAGAAAAATATCCGTTTGTGTTGTTTAATGGATTAGTTATTTGGTTTTTTTTTGTCTGTTCTTGAATGTACAAACTCTATTTCCTTTTATTTTTCTCTCATTGACCTTTATTGTTGTCACTACTTTTCATGATGTAGAACGTATATGTGTATGGGATCAACATTTTTGTTTTTCTTTATTCTGTTAAGTCGAAAAAAAAAAGACAATATCTAGAGCGATCATATATATATATATATACATATATATACATATTCCTTTCTTGTTTGTCACTTTTTTCTTGTTCGTGTTGTTCTTTACTCATCTTTTTTTTCTTTCTTATGCCAAGTAGAAGAAGAGAATAAAGATTAAACAAAAGAATAATATAAGAATTTTTTTTTTCTACTGAACTTAGAATTAATATTGCAATATTAAGGCACAGGTTAAATTGAACAAATTCACAAATTCGTTCTACAATTATTCGATAGAGAATTTTCGTTCGTTATAATTTGTCTTTGTTTTTTTAAATAATATTTTCTTGTTAGAACGGAATTCAAAAAGATTAATGTGTACTCAATCGTGTACAGCCCTGACTATCAAAACAAAGCGGAAAATTTTCTTAAATATGTCAGAAAAAAAATTGATGTGGAAACATTTGAAAAGCTTTTTTTTAATCGGATTATGTCACTATTATTTCTTTTTAAATCGATTAGAAGAAATTTTGTTTACACTTCAGCTTTACACCCACACAATTTTGTTCACAATTGACTTCTGTATCTGACAGCATGATTCTCAAAAATGTATCTAAATTAGACATGTGTGGGATCAAGTTTTTTTGATCTCGGCCTCGACCGGAGTCATTGGTGAATCTGGCGTGTTCCTGATTCTGGTAGACTTTTCCCAATGATGCCACACATGTCTACTCAAGTACAACAGCTACTCAAAAAAATCATGCTATTAAATAGAAATTTAGTTTATTTAATATGATTTTGTGAATCAAGTTAGAAGAGAGAACTCGATCATTTATTTCACGTAATGTGTATTATTAAAAGACCTATCCCAGTCATAATCATAAACAGAAGAAGGACGATTCTTTAAAGATGATGAAGCGATGTTCAATGAACAAATATAATCAGACGATAACTAAGATATATTTTAGTGTTCATAATGATGGAACTGTTTATTTTTTTAAGTAGACATGTATAAGAGTATGATTTGTTTATTCATTAAGACTTAATATTTACAGATTTTATTTGTATTTATATCGTCTTGTTTATCATGTTGTGTTTTTTCTACATTGCAAGATATTAGCATCAAAATAATAAATTGATTTATGATGTACGAAAAACTTCACTTAAAAAATCATACGGTCTCGGATTTTGGTCTCACATATATCTAGTCCAAATATAGTATTATATGCTACCTCCAAGTCTGTTTCTCCTTAAAGATAGTATTGGCAACCTTAGAAAGGTCGTGAAAGTATAGAACATGAAATTTTCTATCCATTAATGCAAAATATTTCATTCATGGGAACGACCTTGATGAGTAAAGATTTGCACAAATCGATGAATATTTGAAAACAATTCAAAACCGCACATAGACAATCCTATAGATGTTAATTTTTTGAATGAAAAGAAAATGTTCTTTGAAAAATAAAGACAGCAGTTTTGTACAGTGAAAAATTCTGTATCGAATGAGTATAGAACGAATTTCTAATATGTTTCGTAAAAAAATACCAAAAATGATTTTATTCCATTTTATTTACGCTACCCGTAAATACAGGTCCCATTAATGTTTTCAAGCGCATATTTCACCTATGCATAAGTATAGGTTAACCGAGATAAGCGATAAAATTTCAATAAAAAGAACAATCCTTGAGACGTTGTATTAATTAAATATAAGGCCAAAAGCTTCAAATCATTGATGAAACCGTCATAAAGCATATCTAGAAAAGAGTTCGAGTCTCTGCCATTTTCAAGCAAAAGTTGAAGGCTTTTTCAATCAAAACTGCTTTTGTGACTACTTCCTATCTAACTAGCGCAACTACCAACGATAAAAAAAAAGACCTTTTCCAAAAAACAGTTGAATACCTATGAAGTTACCCAGTAACTATTTTTTAATGGTTTCTTTCTGTCTTCTTTGATCATTTGAAACCTTTGCGAAGATGATCCATCTACATTTTACGAATTCACATTTACATTGTCTTCCTGCAAATTACTTCAATACGTCATTCTATCTGAAATAAACACAACGATACTTTCAATATATAAGAATTGTCAACAATCTATCAGAATATACTCATTAGAAAATTTGATGTTGTAAAAATACATTTCAGTCTTGAAAATGATCACAATCTTCGAAGCAAGCATCATCAGTTCAAACCTTCTTAGAATCATGTCCCCAACATATGAACAGCATATCATTGAAAACAGTGTGGATATGTTGGAGATCTTTCCTCATAAGTATCATACAAAAAAAATCATCGCTTTCTCTCTCTCTCTCTCTCTCTCTCTATTTATAATTCAATTATGTTCACTTTCTATTTACATTAGAGATAAATTTCTTTTATCAATTATTCCGATTGATTGTAATCTTGTCTTTTTCATGCTCAATATAAAAAGTCATAAAAATTCTAATCGATGATTATTTTTTAACAATCACACCTATTGATGGATCATAATTCAATGTTTTAATTTTATAGAAGAGAATTTATAACATATGCACACAGATTGATATAACTATTTTATTTTTCGACAAACAGGTGCACTCCCACGAGTCACATCAACAGCAGTAGACCGATCATCCTTGAAGGAAAAATGTCCATTTTTGATTACATATTGTACATAGTAGTCAGCTGCCTACCTATCCATATACACACGTATACATCTATTGACAATTGATTGTACTTTTCAAAAAAAAACTTAACAGACGTTTGATCTGTGATCTATAACTGAAATAATATCAGTATACATTTTTTTATTGTTAGTTTTTCAAAGTAACCGACCTTGATCATAAACAACTAGGCTAATACATCTGCTCAATTAGACAAACAAAAAAAAAACGGAAATAAGTCGTATTAGTTTTCTTTTTGTGTGAGTCTGGAACAAAAAGAAAAACAATATATATATATATATATACATTTAGGGTAAATTTCATATTATTTTCTCAATAGACTTCCAATTGCAATATGATATGATCATGATCACCGCAGGGGTATTGACATCTAATTTTCTTTTTTACTTCTTTGTTAAGTATTGTACTTAATATGTATTTGAACTTATTATTTGACTACACGGTTGGTGATTTGACCGTTAAGGTATAGTAATAATCATTATATGATTATATTATATGTATTGTAGAATCACCACATGCGTATATATCACAAGGATAAAATATTGACAGACGCGTTTACATACAATGATGACTTCTTATGTTCATACATGCTGCGTTTTTAACGCACAATTGACATTTACTAACACATTAGGAGGTTCATGATGCAACTTAATGATTATTTTTATTCAGACACCAGCTATTTTAATCAATAATTAAAAAGAAAAAGAAAAAAAGTGAAGAGAAATATTTTTCTTTTTTTAAATCAAAAAAATAATATTTATCTATTTTTTCTATAGGAATTCTCTTGTTGATATGTAATATTATAACAGGATGTGTTTCCGCTTTTGAACATGTCTCAATGATGGACGATAATGGGTGTATACGCTTGTGTTCCTTTTGCCATCTATGAAGGTCGTACAAACATGTGTGACTGAACTTTGCTGTGCTTCATAGAGTCTGTTATAGGCTCCCTTTTTTTCTCTTTTTTTCCCCCTTCTTCTTTCTCTTAATATATATATATATATACGAGAATGACACTATGTTCAGAAGATTTGATTAGTTTCTTTTTCTATATATATCGATTAACGAATCAATTTGACCAGAACAAAAGACAGAGTTGATATCTAGTGATGAGAAGAATATACTGCTGTTGTTTCATCTTTTGCTTCTTATATTACATATTAAGTCTGATTTTTCTTTCTTGTCAAATCCATTGTGGTTCATATGTGTCTTACGTAAGATTAATTTTTTTAGCTCGATCGATTCTCAATGGATGTCGTTCACCTATTTCTTTTTTTCTTCTTTTTTTTTTCTTTTAAAATTATTATGATTGGAAATAACACGCAAGGTTGATCAACTTTTCAATATGTCCTCATTGATTAACTATCGTTTCTTTTTTTTTCTCTTCTTTTTCTTCATTATTATTATTATTAATCTTTCTACACTTTTTTTTCTTTCGATTGAATTTTCATCTCACATTTCTTCATAATACATAAATCCTTTATGTCGTCTAGGTAAAATATAATAGCTTTCGTATACATGCATCATTAGCCATCTATATGTTATGTTGCATGTGTCAATTTCATCTTAATCTCGGAAGTAAAATTTACTTGAAAGCTCTTCCCTTATGTCAGACATGCAATATTGCACTATTCTAAGAGTTCTTATGTTCACTAGTATGATTATGTGTATGTGTATGTGTATACATATATATAGCTTGATGACATCCTATCAATTAGAGCTTAATTGTTCTTCGTTTATTTTGACTAGTTATTATACGCGTGTCCGTCTGTGATCACTCCCATATATCAATAATCATTGCACAAGCTCAGAAAGAAAACGACTACTAGAACACCTAACATATGTATCATAAATCTCTAATAGATGTTGTTCAAAGAGATGGTTATTATCTATAATAGTAAGTAGATTTCTTTACATATGGCTCTATTTTCACGTCGATAGGCAACCCAAAATAAAAAGAAACGAAGGAAAAGATAAACAGACGGTTGCATTCGCAAGAAATAAACAGAGTACACTTTAAATAAAACAGATCATCTTCTGTATAGATAATTATAAAAACAAAACAATAGAAATGAATTGTATTTTTCTATTCTCGTGTCAAGTTTTCTTTTTCTTTAACATATATAGGCTATTTCCATTTTTATTACATAAAATCATTGTGTCTCTTAATGTGATGAACGAGTAAATACAATTGACCAAAATCACTTAGAGATAAGAGTTTCAATCGAAGAGATTGTATAATTGCGTGACAATGATGTTCAAATAAAACCAATTGAATAGAAAAGAAATCTCATCTATCTATACATATAGATGAATACTTTTGAAGAAATTACAAAAATTCTATTGAGATTTGTTTCTTATAATGAATAAATAATAAGAAAAAAGTCTCTAAATTCATATGACTACTTTTTCACATAAAGGTAATAGTTCATCTACCTTTCTTTTTTCTAGATCAATATATATGTATGTATGTACGTTGATTTTTCTAATGAAAATGCTGGTAAATTTATTCATATTGATAATATTTTTTATTCCATATTCATATTCAATTGTATCACAAATTTTAACACCCGTATCAATATTTGAAGAAAGTCCAATATCAACAATTGTTGTTGATCTTCGACCAACATTTCAAATTCTTGGTGTACATCCTGATCAAGCTGTATTACTTCATAGTCAACCAAGTCAACCATTTGAATATATAAATGGACGTATACGTTTAAAATCTCGTTTAGATCGTGAAGATTATGTACGAAAACGTTTATGTATTGGTGGAAATGTTCTTGAATGTAATTTTACATTAACATTAACAGTTAATCTTAATCAAGCACCATTTAATTATATATTATCTCAACCAATATCTTGTCATGATATAAATGATATTATACCAAAATTTTCTCAAATAGAATCAAAAATTCTCATGGCTGAAAATGTTCCTATTGGACATCGAATACCACTTGAAATAGCTATTGATTTAGATTCACCACCATATGGTATTGATTATTATCGTTTAGTTACATATGATAATAATGAACAAAATCAATTTTCTATTATATATGATAATCAAAGTCGTGAATTAGAATTAATTGTTAATGATAAATTAGATAGAGAAAAAATTGATAAATTTATTTTTAAATTAATGGCTATTGATCGTGGACATCCACCTAATATAGGTACACAAATATTAATAATTCAAATTAGGTAAAAGAAAAATAAAAACAACAATAACAACAACAAAAAAAAAAAAAACGTTATTTTTTTTCTTTTGTTTCAGTGATATTAATGATTCTCGACCAAGATTTGAATCATCTGTTTATAATATAAGTGTTGCTGAAAATACATTACCAGAATATTTACTTAAAATTCGTGCTATTGATGCTGATATAGGTTTAAATGCTGAATTAACATATATACTTGAAAATGATCATCATGGTCTTTTTCGTTTGGATAAAACAACTGGTATATTAACATTAACACATTCACTTGATTATGAATTATATACATCATATCAACTTAAAGTTGAAGTACATGATAATGGAATAAATTCATTAAGTGATGCGTGTATTATTAATATATTTGTACTTGATCAAAATGATCATGCACCTTCAATTCAAATGAAATTTAATCCAATGTTTGAATATAATCAAGATGGAAGTATGGCATATATACCTGAATCTTTTGATATTAATTTACCAATAGCTTTTGTTAGTGTATATGATCAAGATTCAGGAGATTATGGAAAGGTATTTAAGAAATTTATTTTTAAATGAATGATTGACGAATGTATTTATTAAGATTCAGCTAATTAATTCATTAAGATATATTTGATTGATAGAATTTGAGTAAATCTTTTATTTATTTGTCACCATGATTGAGTGACTACGTTGTTGGGTACATCTCCTCGAAATGCTGTATTCAAACCTCAGTACCACCAACTATGAAATGACTCTGAACGAGTTACTAATGGCTATTTGTCTCGAACCATCCATTCGATAGCATGCTGACTACATTGTCACATACACCTGCTCTTGTGATTAGTTAGTATGTATGGGAAGTTGAAACAATTGAGCGCAAGAACTCTGCGACAGATCGGTTTTCTGTCCCGAACTACAACTAGTCATTACTAATTCGGAGAATATTTTTGCACCTTAGTACTGTCAACTTCAGAAAATAATGATGTTTGACTATTTTCTGAATAACTTTTGATAGAAAGTGAATAATGAGCTATGGTTTTTACCATGCAAAAGAAAAGTATTAGGAGGTATAAAACGAGAATGATTGTCTAGAAATTTTTTTTCATTGTATTTTGATTTTACTCATTCATTCTACAGTCTACGAAACAGCTCAAGATAGCAGCAATATACTACGTTGAGTCCAGTGGTGATGTTTGTTCTCAGTTTCAATGTAAATCTAAGTCATTTAATCACAATGTTTGAAATGTATTCCAGAAGTCATATGATGTCAAAAAATGACGTTTCCAAACTTTATCGCTGAACTTAACGTAGTTCATTTCTCTTTTCTTGACTTGTTTTGAGATGACTCGAAATCAGTTCTTCAAAATCAAGAATCTTTACAAATTCTTTTATAACTGATGAATGGTGTAAATTCTCAGTCTTGCGTAGATTTGTAGAACCTGAGCTGCTCTTTACAAATAAAAGCGAATAATATCGAAATACAATAAAAAAATTTTCTAGACAATTATTCTCAAATATCTTCAGCAAAAATTCATCGAATCAATTATCTTCAAACCAATCGAATATAATATAGTTTTATATCCCCTAACATTTCTCTTTTAAATAATAAAAATCAAAGCTCGCTACGCGCTTCCGATCAAAAGTTATTTAAAAAAACAATCGTACTCATTATTTGCTTGCAAAACGGCAGTAGTAATAGAATAACTATGGTGTTGACAGAGGAAGGAGGCAGTTTAATATGCCGGGACTCTGTTTGTTGTAAGGACTTGTGACAAAGTCTAACTAGCATAAATTCGATCAGTGGGAGAGAAAGGTACATTCCCTTTCCCTACGTCACCACGTTCTCGAATACTCATAATCTTTCTTAAACTGTTGTCAGTAGAATCTGTAAAGGATTTGTTTTCTATATGATTCATTTCAATTTGTTAAATAAATCGTATCAGAATTATTTTGTATAAACATTAAGGCGGTTTCGAATTATATTAATTACTTATTTTTATCGTTATGTACATGAATGTTGACTAGCCGTTGTAAATGATTATATTTTTTCTTTAGTCTCAATTAACAATTCAACCAAATCGTTTATTTTATCTTGAAATTATACGTGTAAATTATTATTCAATAAAAGCTATACGTCGATTTGATCGTGAAATAGTATCATCATATCGTATTGAATTATATGCACGTGATTTTGGTCAACCAAGTTTACGTCGTTCAATGACATTTGAATTAAATATAACTGATGTTAATGATGAAAAACCAATATTTAAAAGTAATTATACATTTGATATAATGGAAAATAATCAAATTCCAAGTATTATTGGTGAAGTTAATGCTTATGATGTTGATCAAGGTCTAAATGGACAAATAAAATATTCAATAATACCTCCATCATCATATTTTTCTATATCATCAATTGATGGTATTATATCAACAAATATTTCATTTGATTATGAATTAAAACGTGAATATAATTTTCAAGTACGAGCACGTGATTATGGTAAACCTCCACTTGAATCAATAACTTATGTAAAAATTAATATACTTAATCAAAATGAATATACACCTGAATTTGAGAAGAAAATATATAGATTTTCTATTTATGAAAATTTAACAAATAATACAATAGCATTTATTGGACAAGTTAAAGCATATGATCGAGATTATGGAGATTATATTAATTATTCATTAAATGATAATGAAAATTTATTTACTATTGATCAAAATGGAAATATTTGGAGTGAAACAATATTCGATAGAGAAATACAAGATGAATATCAATTAAAAGTTAGTGCAACAGATAATTCAACAACTGGATTAGTTGGATCAACTACTGTTATTATTAAAATCAAGTAAAATTTCTTTTTTTTTGTCTTCTTCTATGCAGTCTAACACAAATTCGAATTCATCGGGTTCAGAAATTTTGGATCCCTAGACATAGTTTAGTGAACGTTTTTTCGATCCAAAACCAACCTGACGGATTTCACTCCTAATTCCTTCCTAATTGTCAATTAAGATAGATTGTTCCATTTTAATTGTTTCCGAATCGGACTCTGATTAATCTTTTAATCAAGATTAGAAGTGTAAGTCGATTGACTGAGTCACCGCCGACGCTACCACCATGACAAAAAAATAGATGTTCGATTTTCAAAATTTTCCAACATTCCAAATCATTTTTTGAAGATGCTATCGTCTGATTTCTCGTCAATAAATTCTCTATCATCGTCTTCTCTCTTTTTTCACTTCACAGTTTCTCGAAATTAAGAAAATTTTTTAAAAATTCATTGAAAAATTTCAGTCGCTGATCAGTATATCGGCTTACATCTCTTATCAAGATCAATGAGGATAACAATTAAGATCGAGAGTATATATAAAACTTGTATCTCGTAAGATAACTATCTACAATTTAAATTCATCAGCTGTCGTACAACGCCAAATATCGATCTATTTCAAGCATATGAGAACGAAGAGCTTGACAAAATATTATTCTGCCCATTAAATCCGTCGTACAGTAAAAATTTCCTTCGCGAAGAAATATTACTTATGTGACTTATTCTTTCAACAGACATGAAAAAACAATAAACTATCTTTGTTATCCATTTCGCTTATTATAATTAGTTAGTAAATAAGAACCAAATTAAGGATGAACTAAACCCAGAAAAAAAAATAATTAAGTTTGAGACAAATCAATCGGAGATTAGTTTGTAGGACATCTTCTATACAAAAAAAAAAAAAGTTTTTTTTTTTTTGTTATAGAGATGTTAATGATAATTATCCAATATTTATTTGGCCTGATACTGATGAAATTCGTCATGTTCTATCTGATGATCATTCTCAACGTATTGATTCAAATAATCCTTTATCACAATTTTTAACTGATATTGTTGTACAAGATAATGATATAGAAAATAATTCATTAATTCAATTAATTATTTCAAATAATGATTTATTTTATATTGGTTCAAATAATTCATTATGGTTACGTAATTCATCAATATTACCTGGTACATATGATATTGAAATTGAAGCAAAAAATATTGATTTAATAACAAAAAAATTTTTACATATTATTATTTATGATCGTAGTCCATTTAAATTAAATTTATTTAATAATATGCGTCGAACATTTTCACGTTTTTCATTATTAATTATAATTATTTTGTCATTTTTAGCAACAGGTTCAACAATATCTATACTTATTTATTATTTATGGATACGTTTACATTATACATCTGATGTACAAAAACATTTATATGGAAGTCGATTAATTGTTAATGATGAAGATAAATCAAAACAAAATAGTCCACAAACAAAAATGAATATTTTATCAACAAATCATAATCATGATTATGCAGTTATTAATAAACAAAGAAAAGTATGTTCAATTTATAACGATAAGAATAGAATGTTCATTCGGCACTTTTTTTTTGTTTCCTCCGAAAACTAATGATCTTTATTTAACATCTGTATATGTAGACGCAATCGAGTGATGATGATTAGTTTTGCTCAATAGAGCATATGACTATAGTTCAGACTGATGATGTATGAAATAATGACCTTCTCTTTATGTTAACCAGATCGAGTTTGATCAGTGAGAAAATAAAACTCATTACAGACAGAAAATGTCTTTCTATAAAGAAATGTTAATAATCTTAGACAAAATTATTTTTTCTATAATATTTAAAAATCTTGTTTTCTTTTTTTTTTAAGAATTCTCAAATTCCATCTGGTAATAGTTTTTCAACAACTGATGGTGATTTTTCTTCATCACTTCTTTCTTGTCCTTTAAATGGTATATCTTTATCAACAACTGATCTAAACTCATCAAATAAAAATCTTCCATCATCAACAGTATCTGCATTAGCAACTTTAACAAGAAAATCATCACGTCGTTATCAAACAAAAAATGTTAGTTTTGAACCAACATTAACCAATCCAACAAATAATTTATTTGATGATTTATTTCAACATAATTTAACATGTTTTCATGAAAATACACCATCAACATTTAGTACATTACCAAAATCGATTAAACATGATCTATCAACATTATCAATAAATAAACATCAACCAAGTCTTAATGATTTACCACGAAATCAATCAAATAATTTTCCAACATTACAAACTGTTCTTAATCAATCATTAAGAAATAGTCAAACCAAATTACCACATCCACCGCCATTACTTAATGGAATTCTTTTACTTGATCAAATGCTTACAAGTTCAACAACACCAAATGATGAAAGAACTCAAACATTATCATCATCAACAGCTAGTAATAGCGGATGGTATAATGTCACATCTAATTATCAGACAAGAGCTAGCATTGTATAATAAATATTGCATGTTTGTGTGCGTGTGTGTGTGTGTGTGTTTACTAGTCGTTGTCTTTTTTTCTCGTCTTATCGTTGCTTTTTTTTGTAAAGGGATTTGTTTGGAAAAGAACAATAATAATAATAATAATGACTGTTGCTTTTGTGCGTGAATCAAATATTCGAATGAAAAGACTTTTTTCAATTTGAAAATGAACGATTATTGATTTGTTCAAATAGATTGAACGTTATGAATATTGATCTGTTCTATAAAGAAAATGAGAAGTTTCGAAATGCAGCTCGTTATTTAGAAAAAAGAAAGCTCCGTTTATATATATATATATATTATTGCGTTCATCAGTGCTTTATCTAATGTGTGATTATAAGGACAACGCTTCTTTAAGAATTAATTTTACTCTATCGAGACTCATAATTATTGCGTCGAGAATTGTGAAATTGTTCTTCTGAAAGTATATGTTCGTCTTCTCAAACAGAGAACTTACGAGAAAACTATTCGAATGATACCAGTCATTTGAACTTCTACAAGAATGCCTTGATGAGATTAGCAAAACCCTAACAAGACTCATTTTCGTAGACCTTTGGGAGCAATTTAGGTTCGTTTTATTGAATTTTTTACTCAGCTTTAGGTATAATCAAGTAACAGAAAATCGCTCACCATAAGCATAATACAAAAATCGAGTTTAATTGAAAATTCAAGATCTCAACAAAAAAAAACATTCTTTTCAGCTGAAACTTTCAGGATATTTTAATGATCATTTGAACTATCCATGCGAGAGATTCAGTTACTGGATTTTTCAGTAAATACCTAAAAATGGGTTGAAAATTTAGTAAAATGATCATAACTCGGTTTCAAAGGCTGATGTGAACGAGCCTTTTTAGAATTTTTCTAGTCTCACTCTGGTATCCTATACGAGCTTAAACGACAAGTATCCATTCTGGTGATTCCTTCGTTAGATGTGATACTACTGAGATTAATTTCTAGCATAGATAGCCGATGAGTAGAGCCCATCAGGTTGGTCCTGAATCCGAATTTGAAAATTTTCGACTTGCCGGACTCTACCGATGACACTGATATCGATCCTAATTTCACCTGTAGAAACATTTTTTTCGACTATTCAATTTCACTTTCAAATCTGATTTATGTACATAAACTTTCAAAACAGACAATTGAAACATAAATTGATTGTTAATCTCATTTTATCTTAAAATAATCAACTGGATTTCGAAATTTTATCTTTTTTCCGATCATAAACTGTTTTTAAAAAAATTTCTCAACAAGAGATATTTTACATTACATCGAACACTTTAAATTTTATTTCAAATATATATATATATAATTATGAGAATATGGTAATAACTTCTCTACCACCTCCTTTAACAAGTATACATCGATAAATTCCTTCACATAATTGATTAACAAATTCAATATATGCATAATCAGCATTAATATTTGTTCTAGGAACTTTAGGTAAATTAATAAGAACTAATTGTGAATGACGTGATCGTTCAAGAATTGTTTGATTAAGACGAGCTGCTGAATGCATTTTTTTTCGTACTTGTAAATCTTCCATAAGTGTATATGTTAAATAATTTCCTTTCATTGATTGAATAGATGATGGTGTAAATGTATATTGAATATGATCACTATCTAAAAGAAAGATAAGAAAACAAAACAAAACAAAGTTTTAAATTCTTTTTTTTTTTTGTTTTATATTAAATTTACTTGCTGGATAATTTTGAAATATGTCTTGTAAATATTTTTCTTTTTCAATATTAATATGTTTTTCATTTATATCAAATGGATTAAAAAATTTTGAATTTTTTGTTGTCATTGTTCGATATTTTGTAAATGCTGATATTTCTTGATCATCAACAATAACAGCATGTACTTCAGCTTGTATACGTAATTGATAAACATATTGTTCAAGTTCACGTTTTTGTATTTGTGGTTCTTGATTAGGTAAACATATTGTAAATAAACGTAATATACATTTATTCCAAATATGATGTTGTTGTAAAAGAAATGCTAATAAAAATAATAAACCACCATCATGTATTATCCACCAAATATCAATATAACCAGTTTGTATATCTAATAAACTTGGATATGAATCAATATTTTTAAGAAGTAATATAGCAAAATTTTTATTTTCAGCAAGACGTATAGAATCAAGATAAGATACAATTGTATCATCGATATGTCCATCGATTTGATATTTTTGCCATGATGTTGGCCAATCTGTGGAAATTTTTTATTTGAAAGAAAAAGAAAAAAAAAATTTTCTAGAGAAAATACTTACCAAACATAACCTAAACGAGAAAAAAATTCAAATATAATATTTTTAAAGAAAAATAGTAAATTTTTCGTTAACTTCAATATTATCTATATTTTTTTGTATTAGAATATAAAGAATCTTACAGAAGATAAATAGAACATTTGAAAAAAACCTTCGTCCGAGTCTCCTGAAAACCATAGTTAGAGTGTCAGTGTTCTATTTACTATTAAAAATCGGTCAGTTTATGAAGCCATTCCTCAACTGATTACAAATAGTGGTTTCAAATACATTCTCTTTTTTTCGTAATTCTTCACGAAAGAAAGTCATACTGCACTTCTTCAAATCTATAACCTTCAGAAAAATTAGAATGTATGACATTACTGCATTAAGGAAAAAAAAAGAGGCCTTCGCCGAAACTTGTTTTTCTGTACTACCACTATTAATATTTTTTTTTGCTCAGATTTTATAGAAAAACTGAATGCTGTTTTGTTTTTAAACAAAAATCTACAGTTCAATCTGTTGTCTGACTAAACATCAGTATATTAAATGAAGAAGTCAAATAAGGTAAATTAATTTTAATCGGTTTTTTTAGAGAATAAAAAAAATAAGAATACTAAACAAAAATAAATTGATATTTTGAAATGATATCATTTTATTATTTTTATTAAAGCACTAAGCTCTACTCTCTAGATGTGTCGATAAAGAAAATCGACATAGTTAGATCATTTTTTAAACCATTTCAGTTATTTCCACCGATCCAGTCCGATTATAACAATGTTATACACACCAAGCGAAAGATATATTTAACAAAAACATTCGTAGTTTTGTAGTGAGTTTTCTTAGTGAATATGCTAGTAAAAGAAACTCATATTATAATGTGAAATACAACATTATCGATTATCGCAATTCAAAGATCAGAATTGAGATACTAAGAAAATAAACAGAGATTCCCAAGTTTGAATCAGTATTTTCTTGTATTACTTCTAAAAAAAACAAACTCTAATTTTATACCGTATTTGGACGAAATCCACCAACACCACTAGTTTGCATTAATGAATTAATTCCATCATAAACATCATTAGCAACAAGTACATCAATAAATCCATTTAAAATTTTATGTGTAATCATTTGTTCTTTTAAATAATGACGTAATTTTTCAGCTATATCTCGTTTTTCATCATATTTACCTAGATTAAACTTTATATTTTATTTATTTCGCAAAGAAAGAAAAAAATTAGCATAAAACAATAGATCAAACCTTTTATAACTGTTGCTAAAATAATAAGACCTTTTCCAGCTTTTAACTGACTTAATAAATCAAGTACTTTTTCATGTTCAATCATCCATCGATGTTGATTTTCATTATAAATACATTTAATAAAAGCTAAAATTTGTGGTCGAAAATTTTTTGTATGCATTGGTCGATCATCCAAACGTGATAAAGCTACATGTGCTATTGACATTGGTAAACCTTTTAAACCTTCACCCCATTCTTTATTAGCACCAGCATACCATATATAAATATACACAATTATACCAATAGCTAAACTTATTAATGCTATATACCATGACGATATAAGCATTATTGCAATACAAACAATAACACCAAGAAGTGATAATAACCAATGATAAAAACGAAAACGTGGTCGCCATGATGGTTCATCTGAGAAATTTTCAAAAACAAAAAAAAAGTTTTTTTAATTATTAGAATTATAAAATCTTACGTAAAAATGTTTGAAGAATACAAACAAGATTAACTGATAAATAACACATAAGAAAAAATTCAGAAACCATGGCTAAATCAATAAAAATAACAAAAAACAAAATGAAAATTTTCTTTAAGAGAAAAAAAAATCAAATTAACATACTTGTCACTATATCAAAATTAGCTATAAGTACACTTATTTCAGATAAAACTAATGTAAATAGTAAAGCTTTAAATGGTTCATCTCGAAATGTTGATTGAAATGGTTTTAATATTGGCATAATATCATCTTTAGCTACTGATTGTAACAAGCGTGGAGCACCAACCAAACTGAATTTTCGAATAGAAAAATTTATTTTTACAATAAACTTCTGTCCACAAACGACGATCCCAAATCTTCTATTATGTGATATTTACTTTCATAATTTTTAATTAAAAAAGTTTCTCAAAAACAAAAAAAACAAAATGATCTTAAATATTTTTAGGGTTTTAAAATTCTAGAAATAATATTGACTACAGTCATTTTGCAAGAAATTATCTATTAATGGAAATCTTCTATTACGAGAGAAAAGGTTTAGTTGAATTCTCCTTACCATTGTAATCCAGCACCAAAACAAGCACATAATGCTCCAGTAATGATAATATAAGGTGATGGCCAAGCAATAACTGCTTCGACAAGTTGTTGATTAATACTTAAACCATCACGATCACGTAAAAGTACACCTTGAATAGAACAAGCAAGAAGAAATGCTAGAAGAATATATATAAATGATGTTGTTATAACGGCCACTAAAATATAAAATAAACAAAAAAAAAAAATCTTGGAAAACAAAATCTTACAAATCGTTCCTCGTGATATTGATTGATTTGGATCTTTTAAATCTCCACTTCTATTTGAACCTGCCATAATACCTGTTACACTAGGAAAGAAAATTCCAACTAGAATCAAAAACACATTTTATCAATGATTTTATTTCCTTTTTTTTTTTGTTCACTTACTTAAAATAAATAACGATGTTGTTGTTTTACTAACAACTTCTAATTTTGAATCACCTAAATCAAACATTTATCTTCTTTGAGAAACAAAAACAGAATCCTTCCTCAATCAAACCTATAATTTCATTATCAATTTCTCCTTCTTTCATATACATTGATTTTAAATTATTTCTAAATTGTGAATATTTCAAACCAGGTATTCCATTGATTAAATAAACATTATTTATATCATTACAATTTATATTTTTACTTATATTATTTATACATAAAATTTGTTGAAGTGGACATATTTCTCCATTACATGTTATATTTGAATGACAATAACGAATAACATTATTTTTTAATATTGATGATTTAATTAAATGTTTTATATTATCTTTTTCAATAATACATATTGGTAAATAAGTAGGTGATATCGTACTTTTTATTATACCAAGTAGAATCGATATAATAGAAAGAAAAACAACAAGTAAAGTAAATGGTGCTAAAAGAAAATTTTCTAATTCTACTAATTCATAATAAATTTATTCAATTACCTATACGTGAAACAATTTTTATACCAAGAAAAACAACTAAACCAAGAATAAAAAGTAAAATTGTACCATATATACGATAATGATTAAATGAACTTTGTTGATTTTCAATAGGTGGACCAAATAAATGACATCTAAAATATTCATTTAATTATTTCAAAAAACAAAAATGTAAAAAAAGCAAAAAAACAGAAATTTACTTATGCGGACATGTATATTTTAAAAGAATTTCACTTGCACCTAATACATACAAACCACCAGCTAAAGCATTACCTATATAAAATAAAAGTCCCACAGCTCCACCAACAGCTGGACCTAACGATCTTGATATAAGAAAATAAGAACCACCTGCTGGTACAATTCCATTAGTTGCAACTAAAAATATACAAAAAAAAACAACAAGTGTCAATGGATTTTTTTGTTTTCTCTCAACATGAATTTTCTTACTTGCAGCTAATGAAATAGCTGTAAGAAAAGTACATAAACAACAAAGACCAATAATAGTCATTCCTTGAATAATTCCACTTACACCAATAACCCAATAAAGTCGAATAAAAATAATAACACCAATAATATTTTGTACACATGGTAGATAAACACCGAACAATGTATTTAATTGAGCATTTGATGATGAATTAGTTAAATCATTAACAATAGGCATAAATGTTCCACCTTGATAATCATATAAATTTTTAAGAAAACTAACTCCTTTTTCACCAACTAATTCTGTTTCAACAATATTTTCATTTTCTTTTGATTTTATCGGTTGAATTGATGGTAATGATTGTTGTGATATTGATTTTGTATGTAAATTATGTTGATATTGTGTTTGTGTTGCAGAAATCGATGGAACTATTAAATATTATATAGTCAAAAAAGAGAAAACAAATTTTTTTTTTCGTTTTTTCAATTTAATACCTTCATCAGTCTCATCAAAATGAATAACTTTGAAACGACCTTTATTTTCTGTAATAGATTCTGTACTATTTAAATTTATTATATCTGATGTAGCAGTAAAAAAACTATCTATACTCATTGTAAATAATTACATCATATATTCATTAACATTCATTCAAGATTTTCAATAGATCATTTCCTACAGATGTCTCTGAATATCATTTTATTGATTAGCGACATTTATATGTTAAAGATCAAATACGAAACGAACAGTTGCCAAGCATCAATCTATACGAATGGCAAAAGTTTATCTTCATTCATTTTTCTTCTTCATTTCATCATGACACAAATTGTTTCATCAAAACCTTTTTGTCTTGAAAATTCTACTCAATTAACTCGACCTGCTTCCGATGCATTCTATCGTATTGATGGTAGTAATGAACCGACAATCATTGATAAACATCAAGCAAAACGTCTCTATCGTCTTCAAAGAACACCAAATGTAAATACTCATCTTCATTTGGATAGTTCTGATGTTGGTTATGAAACACAAGGATATTTTGAAAATATTGTGCGTAAACAAGTTGAAGAAAGTTCTACACAACCAATAAAATCAGTATATCATCCACCAACAGATATGTCGAATATATCAATGAAAAAATTTTCACTTGGAAAAGCTCGTCTTGATCCTCAACATATTATACCAAGTAAAATGACAACAATACGTGATCATCCAACTGCTATTACGATACTTCGGTAGAATAAAATTTCAAATAAATTCGATTGAAATTTTCTTCTTTTTTTATTGTCAGACATGAACAAGGTCCAAGTGGTGAAATTGTACCACGTTTTACTCATCGATTAGTTTTAGATGGACCACTTCGTGGTCGATTAGGTCCAGGAGGTCAATATTTATTTTCTTTCTTTTTCCTCAGTTCTTCAAAACAAAAAATGTTTTATCTTTTTATATAGGTACTTTAAATTCTGAAGAAGATTGTAAAGAAGCTGAAAATTATCTTCGAAGTCAAGGTCGTTTATCAGCACCTTCAACTCTAACTTATAATCCAAGTACACAACAACAATATGTTAGTACGCAAATGAAACGTGATGAACTTGCTCGTCATTTTATGTACACATCAACTCAACAAGCTGCTTTTGATGAAGTACCATGGGGTTAGTTCATACAGATAATTATTTCATTGATTAAAAATTCTCTTTTTTTTCTTTTTACTTATAGATTCTAAATTACCATCTAAATTATCTGTTCCATTAACAACGTATGAAGCTAATGGAAGTGATCCTGTATTAAAATCTAAACATTTAACATCACTTCATGATGCTCGTACACGTAAAATTCTTGAATGGGATCGTATACAATTACGAAATACTAATTTCTATCGAAAACCTATTGATAATGTTGCACCATTACCACGTGCACAACAAATATCTGGTTATTCAGGTTCAATTGGTGGCTATCATATACAAGACATTGATAATCCAACAGTTGATTTTAAACCATATACTGTAGTACGTAGTGAACAACCGAAATTTGGTATTAATCCATTGTAAGTTTTATCGTATCTGAATTTTTTGTTTTTTTTTTTTTGATGAATAAATTTATTTTTAGTAAAACAAATATTCCTTTCTATACTGGACAAACACATTGGACAAAAGTTGATCCTGTATCACATTATGATAAAGAAGGTCGTGCTTATACAACAACTGCAGCATTTCATAAGTATGAAGCCTACTCGTTCTTTTTTTGTTTTTCTTTCTTCTATATAGTTCTTTTTGTTTTGAGGCCACTTCAAATTGATTATGCATCCTACCGTCATTCTGGTTTAAATGGACAATTATCACGAGCTGTAACAACTGTTATACCACAAAATCCATTTAATCAAATGAATATTAATAGTACAACGGTAAATGCATCATTAGATAGTCGTCCACATATATTAATTCAAAATTTACCAAGTGGTGTATCATCAACAATGAAAGATAATAAAAATGATGAGAAAAAAGAAGAAAAAACTGATAATAATCAAATTCAAAATTAAATCAAATTTTTGTGAACTATTCCTCTTTCTTTTTTTATGGTGCTGTTTATTTTCTATTTTTTAATATTATTTCTTCTTACTTTACTTTTTAAATAAAATCTCGCTTTAATATTTGACTAATGTTAATACATGTAATGATTCAATATTTCAACAATGAATTCTTATTGTTTATTTTTGCAACTCTATTTTTAATTCAAGTCATAGTCTCTTATTATTGATTAAAAATAATCAAAAATGATTGATATAACAGCATTACTTGAAGTCAAAAGTATTGGATGATGATGATTGTATATAGTAAATAGGATGTATTATTCAAAATGATATAGAATTGTTCAATTAAACTAGAATAATTTTATGAAAATTCCTAGGAAGATGGCGCTGTATTTTACTTTGATTATGCCTCAGGTTGCCAGGTTTCGTTTGACATAAATGTCGGATATATGGTGTAAAATAAAAATGTTCGTCTATAAATTCCAACTATTTATTTTAATTGTACATTCCAATGTCACACTTTTTTTTCAAGTGTTAATACAACATGATGAATAATTTTGAAGTTCCATCTGATTTATTCGAAACGAAAGAATCATATAAGACTTCTAAAACTGATACTATACTTTATATTGATAATAACAAAGAAAATGATCTTATTCAATTTATTAGTAAAGTACAACAACAAGGTTTTAATTGTCTTGATCTTTCAAAAAGAAAAATCAAAGAATTTCCTTCTCAACTTCTTGACTTTACATCATTGCAAGTAAATCATTTTAAAAAATAAAATAATATATTAATTTATTAATTCGCGTTCTTGTTTTTTTTCTTAGTATTTATATTTAGAAGGTAATCAATTAACTCAATTACCCAATGATCTTTTTACTCGATTACCAAATTTAAAATGGCTTGATTTACGTAATAATCGATTGATTTCAATACCGAGTCATGATCTCGCTAAACATAATTCTCTTCAATATTTATTATTAAGTGGAAATCATCTTCGAACATTACCTTATGAACTTGGTACAAAGAAAAAAAAAACTTTTTCGTTGAAATTTTTATAGTTCTTTAAATTAATTTTAGGTAAAGTTAAAACATTATCAGCATTAAATCTTGATGGTAATCCATTAGTTCATCCACCATTTGAAATAATTAAACAAGGTATTAAAGCTATACAACAATATTTACGTAATAACCTTGATTCAAACGATAGATCATCATCACCTGATGATGATGATAATAATGACGAAGATGATGATAATCGACAACGAATAAAACAAGTTCCTTCTGATCGTTCATCTTTACTTCATCGAAATACTAAGTATTTTAATAGATACAAAAAAAAAGTGAAATAAATTCCAACGAAAATTAACTCATATCGTCTTTATTTTATCTATAGATCTGAAACAAGCTACTATGAAACAACATCTATAAATCTTTTACCTGCTCATCTTCAATCATGTTTACAATTTAAACGAATGACTTATTCACCGATACGTCCTTCACCACCAATTAGATCACGGCCACAATCTGAGATGAGATTATCTCATATGTATGTTACATATTCTCTCACGAATTGAATTCTCCACATTATATAAACTCAAGCGAGTAATAAATACTATGAAAAGAGTTCGTATATTTAATGTATTGCTGCGAAAGTACTGCACTTATGCGATATTTTTAAAATGAATGTTGTGGTAACAAAAATATCTCACAGGGATTGCGCTAACAACTTTTTTGCTAAATATTTCATATCTTGTTCCTATTCCTATCCTAAGATACAATAACGGTAATTGCATGTCTTTTTCACAGTCCATATAAACTGACAAATTTGATGTTCTTATTTCAGAATAGAAGCAAATCAAAAGACTTAAAATTTTTATAATAAAAACTATTCTCGTTACAGCCTGTCTCTATGCAAAGTTACAAATCAAAATTTGAAAATCAGTTTTTCTGTTGCGACAGCATTCATTTAAAAAATACCGTATAAATGCAGTATCTTCACAGTAATCGGCTAAAGGCATGAACTCTTTTCAAAGTATTTATATCTCATTTGGGTCTACATAATCTCGACTCAAAATCGATTTATCAGTTCGAAAACTTTGACCTGTAGAAAAAAATATTAATTTTTTTCTTAAATATAATTGAAATTTATTTAGGAACACAAGGACAATGAATAAAACTAATAATTCAGAAAGAGATATTTATACAGCTCAAGAACGACCATTTACACAATCAAGAGTATGTTCTCATACTTTTGATATATAAAAATAATTTTGTTTAATTTTAAAAAGCATCGCAATATAACAGTTGATGATGAAATACAACAATTATATACAAAAAGTTGTATTCAAAGCAAAGGTAATTTTTTATATAATTTAAACTAAATTTTAAATATTCTTATTTAAATAGAATTTGAAGAACCGATTGTACATACACCATTTCATATTGATGCTAATTTTGTACCAATTGTCAATAAAAATCAACAAGGTATAATAAGATATGAAAGTCGACGAAATCATTCATCTAAATATTCTATCAATGAAGATGAAGAAAAGTAAATCAACTTATCAAATATGATTTTGTTTTTTTTTTTTTGAATTCAATTCAATATTTCATAACGAAATAATTCCAATATGAAATTTTTGTTTTATATTTTCTAAGCTTCAGACGTGTACGTGAGCAACAAATTCAAGATCGTATTCGTCAAATAACCGATACAATGTTCAAACGTCGTCTCGAAGCTCGACAAAGTCTATTTGAAGAAAAACGTCAAGTTAAACTTGAATTACGTGAAGTAAATCTTTATTTTATTTATGTTTGATTTATTTTTATTTTTTTTTATTTTTTTTAGTTACGTAGACTAGAATCAGCAGGAACCCAACATCGACCAACTAGTCAAATGAATAATCGTTTAAAAACATTTTATGATAATGTTAAGTTGCAAAAAAAAATGTAACTTCTTTTTGTATAAATAAATTCAAATGTATTCGACTGTTTATCTATTGTTAAGTCATTTTTTTTATCCACCCATTGAAATTATCTATGCGGAGTAATAAAGCATCGAATTAAGCATTGTATAAAGCCTTCGAAAAACAAATCAAATATCTATTCATCATTTCTTGGCTAAGATTTGATTACAGATGTGTAAGAATCATTTTTCATCAGAACTTGAGTTATTTTTTCCGCCTATTCATAGTGTGTAACATGAAAAACGCTTTTTCTGGAGTTATTTTATTTTCGATATAGACTCATAAATAACACAATCTTCACGCTAAATATTTGACTAGAACTAATAGCCAGTTAAAAAGCATATCACGATTGATTTTGAATAACTTCTTATCGATAAAAGATAGAAACCTATAGCTTCTGTTATGACCTTCCTTTCGGCCGAGACTTTAACAATAGAAACAGGTGATTTCAAATCGAAATCAAAATCAACAATTCCATCTTATCAAGAGTGTTCCGGGTAGAACTCGTCGGATCCAAAATTTTTGGACCCGGACTCGATTAACAGAAAAATTTCAGAGGTGAATCCGAGCGGAGAAGTGATTTCTTATCGTCTTTCCCGCTCACCAATTCCCGAAAAAACATTCACCCTCATCCAGAAATCCAGCCAACTTTAGCAAGAATCTTCCAATAGACCTTCCAATCGTGACAACATCGAAATATACGAGCATATCATAAAAAGAAAATGAAGACTAAATGATTCCAGCACGATTCTGAGAATGAAAGATCTGTTTATAATTCGACATTATGCTTGTCCACAGCGAAATAACTTATTCCCTATTTAACCATACCACTGTTATAATTAATACTTCCATAATCTATTTCCGTGGTTTACTCTACTGAATTTTAATGCCAGAAGGTAAAGGGTTAAACCACTTGGATATTATGTTAATTAAATTTGACATAGAAATTTATTTCTTTTGACAGATTGAAAAGAATAAATTTATTTGATTTCATCTCGTGATATCATGAACAAAAGAAAGTACCCAAACAAAAAGAAAAACGAAAATGGCCCATAAATAACACTGTATTTAAACAAAAGACCCATAATTCTAAACCGGTGGAATAAAAAAAAAACACAAAACGATCCATTTTTTTATGAATTAACAACCATTTTATACATATCTTTAACAAGTTGTTCCATATGAGTTTTATCTCCAATAGTTTTTCGAAAAAAAATTTCTTCGATTATTGATGATGATATTAAACGAAACGATGATATTAATGTTAATAATTTTAAATAACGATTTTCTTCACATGGATATTGTTTATTAATATATGTATTTAATAATATTTGTGCTTGATTATGTAAATAATTAATTGTATATATATCATTTAATTGTGGATTAATTATTGTTTGACAATTATTTAAATATGTTTTAAATAAAACAAAATTTTTTAAATAAATTAATTCATTTGTATCAATTTTCATATGTTTTAATTTATTTAAAATATCTTGAAAATTTTCAATATCTGTTTTAAATATTTCATATTGATTATTTAAATAAATAAATTCATTTACATTAATTGTAAATTGTTGTTCAACAGCAGTTAATATAAATAAATCACGCCAACTTTCTTCAAGTAAGCAAAGCTTAACGAGAGAAGAAACAAAAAAACAATCAAAAACAAAAAGCACTTTCTGCTTGATTAAACATACTTGATCACGATTGGATAATGATATAAATGCTGGTACTGTTTTAGTCCAATTAATTGCATTAAATAATATTTTAGCTGCTAATTCATGATGATCAATAATTGGATACTAAATTATAAAAAATTCTTTTGTTTTTTTTTTGTTTTTTGATTATATTAATTAAGTTTTATTTACTTTTGGAATTGATTGATGATGAAATGACATTGATTGATAACGATGAAAATGATATGCATTTATTATATCATTAGATTCTTTAATTAATAAAGCCATTTGTTTTTTTATTGTTGAATTTCTTGGTCCACGTTCATGTTGTACAGCTAGAGAAAAAAAAATATGTATATATATTTAAAATAATTTTTAATTGAAATATTTACCTTCTTTATTCATTCCAGATTCTAAACAACGTCTTAAACGACAACTTCGACATTGATTTCGATGAGTTTTATCAACAGGACAATTTCCTAAACCATGATTTTTACATGTATATTGACGATTTCGTCGTATAGATCGTTTGAAAAAACCCGCACAACTTAGAAAAATTAAAATTAAAAAAAAAAAAGTTATTTTCTTTTATGATATTTTACCCATCACATGCAAATATTCCATAATGTTTACCAGATGAATTATCATTACAAACTTTACATGGAACATCAATTAAAATTCGACCTGCAAAAAAAAATTTTCTTTTGTTAATTGAAATCAAAATCTTTTTCTTTTTTATTTACTTGATGTTGTATTCATTTGTCGATGTCCGTTCATCGTCTAAAATGGATAGGTCACTTTTTTCAAAAGAGAGAAAGACAAAAAGTCGAACCATTCATTGAATAAATATATGGACAAAAATCAATTCATTGGATATTGTTTGATATATATATGTTTCTTTTCTCTCTTCCTCTTTCCTATTCAATAACGAGAGAAAAAAAGGAATCACCTACGTTATCGCTTTTAGCTCATAACATTTAAACGTTTAAGTTTATTCTTATTGATTTCACGAAAAAAAACAAAGTGAAAATTTTTATTTTAGAAAGAAAGGACAACTAATTTTCAATATCATATTAAATATGTTTCTTATAGGAAAATGTATGGACATCACTTATATTTTTATGTGTCTAATTGGTCATTATAAATTCTCCTAATGATATGTGAGACAATAGGATCACGACCTCGTCAATCGATATGCAAATATCGTCTTCAAGATCCTTGTGCTAAGCTCATTCATTCTCTCATATAATGATGGAGGTACCTTTTACTTCTTTTTTTTTTTTAGTCTATATAAATCGTCAATTGACAAATAGTAATAATTGTATACACGACATTTATGTACGGTCTATTTGCTAAAGAAGAAAATTACTATTCAAACTAATATTACTAGTTCCATTCAATTAATAACAAGCACAAACAAGTAATGCAAAGAGGGCAATGAAAAAAAAAAACGAAACATTATTTGAATGACAAAGCGAACTAGGTTGATCATATTTGATCAATATTATATGCGCGTCTATGACTTTATTAGTGGAATAAAAAAAATCGATACGTGTGAAATAAATCAAGTAAGAGATCTGCTTTTCTCTTTCTTGATGTATGTATGTATGTATGTATGTATATTGAAAATTAATGTCATTTATCCATCACTAATCTCTGTACATAATTGAACAAGTTCAACAGTATATATGTTCACAAGATTGATCTTACATCATATAAATTTGTTTTCTTTTTTTTTTTATCGAAACAATATTTAAATAGAATAAAATCTTGTCTGTGAAATCGAATACTACTATATATTTTATATGATAATATATGCATGTTAATATAAAATAAATAATTGTTTTATTTATTTCCATTATTTATAAATTATCATTTGGATGAATAGATATACGAACATGTATATATTGTCACTTAATGTAAATATACAAATGAAATTTAATTTTAAGACTTCAATAACCTATTGGTAGGATTTAATTTTTGTCACATACATGAAATTTGACTTTATTGAAAAAAAAAGAGGAAAGATTCATTGTTGCTTACACAAGTATTATTGTCATTTGAGATCATACTTGCTTGCATGTGTGCGTGTTATAATCCTTTGCATTCGAGTAAGGTGAAAAGAAATAATAACAATGGTGATTTAGCATGGGAGGGACAAATCAACCATCCTTGATAAGTTTTTTTTTCTATGTTGTTTAACGATCAAACATTTGAATTGGTTATTATTGTCAAATGACCATATCATTTCTCAATTACCAACCGTGTCGATTTTGCCGCTTATTCATTATCAACGATGGTGGTAGTTTATGTCTAGCAGGTGACCATCGTTTGATCCTTAAAGCTATGAGAAGAAAGAACAAGAGACATACACATCTCAATTTACAAATTGTTTCACACTATTATAGACTAATTGTATGTGAGAGGGTAAAAGTGAGTGATTGTCATTCAACATCTGTATGTATATATTTTATCATTACAATTTGTAACGAACATTCTCAAAATAATGGATGGGTGAGAATCAATAGCCGTATTGTGTATTTTTCCATTTTTCATCATCTAATACGTTTTATTAAAAAATAAAATATATCACAACAATATGTAACGTGAAAAGCTCTACAATACAGAGTTTATTTTCTCTGCGAAAAAGTTATCTTTATTTTTGTACAAGACGAATTCCTTTTCTTACTTCTTCGATTAATGAGTTATATCGATGGTCGATTTTTGACTAATTGATATGTGTTTCGATTATATTTTTTTTCACTCGGATCGGATGTTATTTGTTAGAGGAACATACAAACTTCATAATAACATATCAAATCTGTATAAGTGTGTCAATTAATAAAAAGAAATGAAATCTGAAGATGACATGACATTGGTTCAAATTGTTAAACAATTATGAAATGTGATCAATGGAATAAAGTTAAAAACTAGAATTCATAAGAGAAGGAATTCATCGTGTACTAAAAAATGATCGTATTTCCAACGTCGAAAATTGGTCACATAGAATTTTGGCCATTTTGAAAACTAAAGATGCATATCGACTTCTCCAAATGTAACTATGTTACGTTTTTGATACATTTTTTTTTCAATTACCTCGGAAAGTTTGAGAGCTAGAAAGTTCATTCAAACGCCATATGACGCAGTTTATCACACTCTATTTATGCTAAAATATTTCTAGAATCTGGTTCGTAGAGCATTGAACGAGCTTTTAAGCAGTAAAAAAGATTCTTTCTAAATTATTTTTGCTCAGGTAAAAAAATGCAAAAAACAAACGTAACACTATCACACAGGTTTTTGAGACATTGAGCGTGCTCAGAAATATTTCATTTTCATGAATATTGATCTTTTCTGTATATCTAATCGTTCTATGTAAGAATCGAATTGCTACATAAAAATGAGAATTCATTAACTGTAAACGAATGTACAAATTGTCTTTAGCGACGAATGTCAAAAATAGACAGATCATTTTGTTGAGAATTAACTTTTGTATCGACTGGTATGTCACTCAGCATTTTCTCAAAAAAACTTCTTGATTAAGAAATTCAAAATACGATTTTTGAAAAGTTTAAAACTCAGTTGTCAATGCCAAAATCGAATTTTTTTCTTTTAAAGAACAAATGTCAAATTCGTAATTAGTGTGAAAAACTGTATTAGATAATGCATTCAGATCAGTCCAATTCCAAAAAAATGTTCAAAAACTTGATTAGCGAAGTGTCGCGTTGCATCCTGTGATATATTTTTATTTTTTAATAAACCGTATTAGACGATGAAAAAATGAAATCCAAAAAGTGGTCATTTATTTTGAACCATTCATTATAATAAAACTTTCATTCAATGAGCGACATCATTGAAGAATAGAAAAAAAAAAAAGAAAAAATTCAAATGGAAGGAGGATAGTTGGTAAGCAACGTAAGATGTAAAAGACAGTAAAACAAAAAAGAAACAAAAACTACAAACATTATTGATATTGTTACTCGAAAAATGAGTGCTACTCACTATCAAAATTATAATGGAGGTTACATTTTATAAAAAATTAAATTTTGAAAAACTATGAAATGTATTTATATAGATCAAAGACAACATATTAGATCTCCAGAAGGTGGAGATATGGAAAAACATTTTAATGATGCTAAATCTTATATATTATCAACAACAGGAAAAGATGGTGTTAATTTGTAAATATAGATTTTGAATTCTTCTATTCATATTTGTTTGTTTCTTTATTAGATATGAACATTTAGTAAAATGTGTTTCTCGACTATTAACAGAACAGCCTCGTAAGATAAATTTAATAAAAAACATATTTATTCAATTAAAATAATAAATGTTTAATTATAAAGGTGATGCTGTTACTATATTTGAAGATATTAGTAAATCGGCTCGATCTCAACAAGATAAAGTACAAGAACAACCTACTGAAGATACTGAACGTATTTTAGCTGAAGAACAAAAACCACTTTTTGAAGTAAATTTCTTAATAATTTTTGTTTTTTTTTGCATTATTTATTATCCATATAGAAATCAGATAATACAGAAGAACTTGATGATGAAGCGTTACAAACACCATTGCCACATATTCTTGAACAAGCTTATTATTTTGAACAAGCTGGTATTGGCCTTGGACGGGACGAAACATATCGGTAAAAATTTTATTGAACATATCTCGTCAAAAAACGTCCATTTTCCATCAAAAAACATGAAAATCGAGATCCATGCATGGGAAGATAGTCCGATGTCTAATCTTTCATAAATGACATCAAAAGTTTCCGTTGAAGTAGAAAATCTTTCTCTTTTTTTCTCTGTTTATGTTTTAATGATCGTGCATCTCAGAATTCTCGAAGAAAATTCATTGTAGCCAATGGCTTTGGTTTTTGTTTGAAAGAGCATATCAAAATACAGGGCATGACAGAACTCCTTTATAATAATAGCACCATTTTTTGAGACGCTAAACTTTTCTACCCTTAAAAAGTAAGAACTTTAAAAAAAAGGACTCTGTCATGTCCTACATCCTTTATATGTTCTTTCAAACAAAAAAAATTTAAATAAACGGCAGCAGAAAATTTCAGGTTGGCAAATGAGCTATTTTTGATTCTTGTTTGTTGAATATCTCGCAAAAACATCATGGTATAGGACTAAAAAACACGTTTCACGTGATATGAATGTATCTGGTCCAAGATCGATTTTTGAGAAGTGGAGATGAGGCTTGAAATAAATTAATATATTTTTTTTTATTTTAGAATTTGGCTTGCGCTTAAACAATTAGTTGATAAAGGTCAATATGAAAAAGTACATTTTTGGGGTAAAATATTGGGTACAGAAAAAAATTACTATATAGCTGAAGTTGAACAAAATGCTGAAGATGAAACTGATGAAGATGAAGGAAATGAAGAAGCTAATGAAAATGAGGATGCTAAAGATGTTGATGATGAAGAAGCTGAAGGTGAAGAAGATCCTTTACCTAAATCAACTTATAAATCACCACCAACTGTACCCAAAGAAGATCGTGGTACAGGTGTTAATAAATACACTTATTATGTTTGCAATTATCGTAAGTTTTCTTCTTTTATTTGAAAAAAAACATGAAATTCTTATGTTTTATTTTTTTTAGCTGGAGCACAATGGATTAAATTACCTCTAGTAACACCAACACAAATAGCTCAGGCACGATTAATTAAAGTTTTTTTTACTGGAGATTTAAATCGAGAAATAAAATCAAATCCAACATATCCAGGTACAGAAAAGAATTATTTACGTGCACAAATTGCAAGAATTAGTGCAACGACACATGTATCACCTAATGGAAAATTTAAATTTTCTGATGTAATTATAAAAATTGAATAGATGTTTTTTTTTCGAAAGATATTTTTCAAATTTATTTAGGAAGAAGAAGAAACAGAAGAAGAAGGTGGAAAACAAAATTATCAAGAAAATGAAGACTTTACAGGAGCACCATTATCAGAATTAATTGATGAAGAATTAAATGGATGGGTAAAAGAAAAAAAAAGATTTGTCATCTATTGTTTTGATTGATCATTTAATTTTTTTTTGTTTAAAATAGGTTCATCATGTTTTACATATTCTTCCTCAAGGTCGAACAAAATGGTGGAATCCAAATGAAAATCTTGAAAAAGAAGAAGAAGAAGGTGATGAAGAAGAAGAAATGAAAGCTGAAACACAAGGTGTACAACCTGAACAAGGTCCACCACTTTTAACACCGATTGGTGCTGATGCTGAAATTCAACATACGAAAGCATGGACAGCTAAAATATCTTCAAATCTTATTCCACAATATGCTTGTGCTTTTGTTCGTTCAAATCTTTGGCCTGGTGCATATTCATTTGCACGTGGAATGATTTGGGAAAATATTTATATTGGTTATGGACATAAATATACACCAGCAAATTATAAAACTGAATTTCCACCATTACCAGCAAATGAATATACTGATTTACCAGATATTAATGAAATTGATGATCCATCACCGGAAGATGAAACTAAAGCTCGTGCTGCTGAAGAACATCCAGAAGAAGGAGAAGAAGAACATGAAGAAGAAGCTGAGAATGAAGAAGATGATGATTAAGTTTCGATTAGTATATTTGTGCATGTCTTGTCGGCTTTAGTTCTTTTTAATTTAAATACAATTATCTCTTGAGAATATATTTCTATATTTGAATAATATTAACAATCTTTTTTTCTGGAAAGATTAAATGAAAGGATTAATTTTCAGAAACAAAACAAAAACTTATATTTTCAAAACCAGTATAAAAATCATCTCATAGCTATTGTTGAAAAAGAAATCGGATCATGTAGTGATTGTTAAGAGGTATACGTATTAGGGTTGCTTCTATCGGTACGAAAATAGAATATTCTTCTTATGTTCAAATACAACATTTGTTTTTTTTATTGTTTGAATTTGTTTGCTTGTCAAATCAAATCAATCCAAATTAAATATCGATTAAAAAATTTTACAACAGTAAAATGACAAAAAAACGATTAAGAATAATGAACCATTTTTCAATAATAACGACTGGTACAAGTAGTTGATTCGCTAAAAAAGAAGGACAAAATTGAATCATAAATAAAAAAGATTATTCAACATTCGCATATATATGGGGGTAACCCACTTGACTGATACGCCAAAATTGATTTATCGATGCGACTTCATCCACGCATTAGAAAAACCTGATTCTTTTTAACCAGTTATACTACATATATAATGCTATCCATCTATCACTATTTGAAATCTATATATCACTAGAAATGAGAATTATTAAGTACTTCTTTGTATTTATTGAGTTAAACGTGCTTCATGTCGTCTATGTTAACCTGTACCATTCCTACTAAGAGGTTTAAAACAAAACCAAACTACCAAAGACAAAATTAACCGTACACTTGATTTTTGATCTAAAATATAGAGCTTATAGTTAGAAGAAATTTTCTTGGATATATATGAATAGTACAAGTATAGATGTTTATAATACAAATAAAAATCAAGTTAATGGTCGATTACTGTATATTTACTTTTGTATATTTTGTGTTTGCTCCATATTTAAATATGGAGCAAACACAAAATATACAAAAGTAAATATACAGTAATCGACCATTAACTTGATTTTTATTTGTATTATAAACATCTATACTTGTACTATTCATATATATACAAGAAAATTTCTTCTAACTATAAACTTTATATTTTAGATCAAAAATCAAGCGAGCGATTAATTTTGTCGTTGGTAGAAAGATGAGTATATAGCTTCATAAACGATTAATAAGAAGATACCACTTATCATTTTTTTTATCTACGAATAGGATGTTTATTTAAGTTCAAATTACATGAAGCAGTAATGACTTGTATGATTTTAGTTATTTTATGAAAATCATCAACAGGTCCTCTGTAAACACCACCAAGAATAGCATAAGTTTTGAGACGTTGACTAATATTTTCAATCGCTGCTCTTGCGCTATTAATATCACGATTGAAATCTTTATCATCTTGTGTTAATTCACGTCCATGAGGTTTCTTTCTTGGAGTGACTACATATTCTTCACGGATATACCCCTTGTCACCAATAATTTGTACAGATTCTTCAACGTGTTTCAATAGACCTGATTCTCGAAGAACTGTAATATCATGTATACTTCCATGGTAACATTCAGATACATGTGCTATTCGATGACAAAAATCACAAGCTACTTGCACTTTTATTGCATAATTTGTTGGATTTTTTGCATGATAATATTCTTTACGTTGTTCTGAATCATGTGGTTCATGAATTGCAATAAAAGTCGAGTCAACAATTAATTTGTGATGTTGTTGAGGTCCATGTGGTGTTCTTCAGTTAGCTAGGTCAGCAGGTAAAGAAACGAATGCTGAATATACACACGAATGTAAAATATTCACTACTGCTGATAAGGAATAATTCACCACTTGTTGACTAAAATTCAATTCTGAAGCAATGTAGTGTTCAGAATGATAATGTTTTTAAATACCATAATGTAACCACAAGCAAATTCATAGGAGATAAATAGGATGTGGTGGCACTGTTTGCATGTAACTTGTTTCTATGGGAACAAAAATTTATTAATGGTTCTTCACACATAGAATATAATTCTTGTACTTGTCAACGTCATGCCCAGTATGCTATATGCAAGATGCATCAGTACGTTTCCATTCTGATCATGGACGTTGATCTGGAATATATAAAAAACTTGCTCATGCTGATTCATTTTGACTACTAGTGTAGAAGCAGATAATGAGCTAAAAGATGCATGCATAAATCGCAAAAACTTGATGTTACTTACTATCATCTAAAATTTGAAAACGTTGCTGAATAACGACTTTCTTCTCTTCCATTTTTTTTGTCTTTCTTCTTCAAGTTCTGGTGTACAACAATTACAGTTGTCACGATGACGACAATAATTGGTGTACAAATCAGATTTTCCCGAATCAGTACATGTCCAAGTTAGCATCGAATCGCAATCAGTGCAATATTTTCGACGATCAGTTGGACCAGACTCAAATTGAGCACAATGCTACTAAATCTGTGGATAAACATAATTCAAGTGTGCTATGTATTTGTTATCGATAGAAAGTGTGTTAGAGAAAGCAAAGAACAAAGGAAAGTGAAAATAAAATCACAGCTAGAACAAGAACGACTTGATTTGAATATATCGCTAGAACAGAATGGATAAAATATATACCGATCACAAGATGTAAACAAATACGACGTGAAGCACGTTTAACACAATAACTACAAAAATGTACTTAATAATTCTCATTTCTAGTGGTATATAGATTTCAAATAGTGATAGATGGATAGCATTATATATGTAGTATAACTGGTAAAAAATTCAGATCTTTCTAATGTGTGGATGAAGTCGCATCGATAAATCAATTTTGGGGTATCAGTCAAGTTGGTCACCCCCAAATGATGTTGATAATGAAAAAAAATTGAAATTCGAACATTTATATCCACCAGCACAAAAAATAATCAGAATCATCACATGATGTAAAAAATTGGTCGAATTTGTGAAGATGGTAAGAAGATGCGATATATATTCTTTCTTCATTAACAGATAGAAAGAAATTTTATTCTTTATTTAGAGTAGATATAACAAAGATATTCAATCTCTTGGTGGAGTTACCTTACAACAATCAACTGTCGTTCATTGATTGTCACTAATCAATTTACTTGAATGTATTGTTCTTTCTTATAAGACCACAAAACGTGTTTTAATTAATCGTAAATAACAAATGACATTAAAAGGCCATTGATGAAGAAATTTTGAAATAAATAATACGTTTATTACAACCTTTTAAGTACGTGTTAAAAATAATACAATAAACAAATACTCCATCATCATGTATGGTGTTAATTTGAACACTCATGCTAAGAAAAACCTTATCAACTTTTGATGATTTGATAACTTATCGAAGGTAAAGAATTTTTTTATTTTTCAAAGTAATTCTTTATATTGATTTTCTTCTTTATTCATTGTAGCAATCAAAATTCTTCATGTTAGAATATTGAATTTACTTATTACTATGCATGAATCAGACATTTGGCGTAATACGGCAACATTGTTACATCGTCGATATCGTCAATTCAAAAGGATGCACAAAAGATGAATGTGAACAAGCATATAAATATATTCGTAAACGTATGAATGAAATTAGTAAAGTTAACCCTAAAGAAGATTGTCAACCATCGAAAAAAACAAAAAAAAATCTAACAAACAATTCTGCAACAATATAAAGATGATAATGATCCGAAAGCATTAATTGATGAATGTGATAGCTCTGGAAGGATGATTATGTATTTCATATACTAAAAGTCGACAAATTAAGTCGATATTTATCTATGGATATTAATAAAGCAACTTTAACTGACAATCCATTACAGTTTTGGCCTAAAAGTTAAACTGTTTTTCCAGTACTGTCCAAATTGGTCCATTAAATTCATTGCATACTGGCTTCCTTGCTGGCTGTCGAGTGACAGTTTACTGAAGTCAGTACCATAATCAATGAACGTCGAACAACATTAGATCTTAATCAAGTTAATAACATTCTATTCCTTTGTTCCATGGAAAATATGTAACTTGCTTAATGATTTGTAATTGAAACTTTTTTATAGTTTTATTTATGTTGATTTCTTTCCAATTGTTTTGTATGTAATGAGATATTTTTATTTTTCATTTATTCCTTTCTTTTTCTCTATTTTGTAAAATGTTACATTCATAAAGAGAATAATGTTTTTTTTTCATTGTAAACTAAGAAAAAAAGCCTATGAATTTGATTGTAAAAAAATTATGAAATACAAGATGAAATAATATAATATTTTATAGTATCAGTCGGTTGATAAGCGTTGAATAAGTTTAAATTCTTAAAAGATATTTGACGACTGAGATGTCTCATCCCATAGAACAGAAAGTTTTTTTAACTTGTTCCATCTCATCCCATGTGGACTCCTGATTTACAATAAAGATGAAGTGTTCCATCTATTTTAGCTGAGTATTATTCATTATAGTTCCATTCTATATGACACATGTTCATGATAGCCGGGTGTGGAACTATCATGAACAAAGTAATGGTACTTCTAGCAGAATAGATAATGATGAGTTTCTGGGAGATCTATTTCAAAAAATTTTATATAGGTGTATACAGAATACTTTAGGCTACATGTCAGTATTTTTTTTGTCCTCAAAACTGACAAAAAATAAAAAAGTTATGAGACTTCAAATTTTAACTTTTGAAAATTCGTTAGGACTAGCCCCTATCTACTCTATATATGCATCGCAGGAAAGAAAAGAAAAAGAAACAAATATTATCCTCTTACCTATGGACAAAATTTCAGGTAGAGAATCCCAAATTTGATTTTTTTGGTAAACACCTACGAATGACTTGAAAATCAGTAAAACGGTCATAACTTTCGAAAGAAGCAACAAGATCACAAATCCTCTTAGGTCGTTTCTTACTAGAATAGGCCCTACAATTGGACAAAGTACGAAAGCAAACGGAGCGAATCATTTGGGAATGTTCCCTCGTAAGCAGGAAGAATTTCATACCAAACGATAGAACATGTTGTACTCTATCCTATGCCATCAGAATCGCGTGAAAATCGCTTAGACTGACAATTTCTGCCGGATTTTTATAGAAAAACGCGACTAATGTACAATATTTTTTAAAATTAACGATTTCATGATTCTATTCAACGTTTCGTAAAGAGTTCCAAGGATCCCATAAGAAGTTGGTCCGGAAGTCACAAAAGGGATTTCATAGAGTGTTAGGGTATTTTCTCAGAAATCTAGTAGAAAAATTACGACTCTAGTGATCTTTCTTTCCTCTCCCCGTAAATACGAAAAAAAGATTTGTTTTCAAATCCTAGTTACCGATGAAATTGTAGTTGTTGTTAATCTAAACAAGAAAAACCGTTTAATTAATTTTTCTTAAATCTCACTTATTGATGAACTTGTTGCCGCAACTGATCTAAATAACTAAGAATACAATTTATTTTTTAAATAATACGTACGAGTCTGTTATTGTGATTAATCGAAATAAGAAAGAAAATAATCTATTGCTTTGAAAACTGAAATGAATACGATTATATAGTATTTAAAAAAGTTCATAAAACAAAAAATTAGTTGTAAAGAATTCTATCATAAAATTATACGTCGATAATTATCATATATCCTAAACAGATTAAATACTGCACTGATAAAAATACGTATAAGTCTGTTAGCAACAGTTTATGTTTATTTAATACAGACAAAAGCTTATAGAAAAAAAGCATTTTTGTAGATTGAATAAAATTGGGGTCAACTAAAACTTCCATAGTCCGTTTACATAATTAAAGTATTTATTTTAATCGATAGAAAGTAGTTTGGATAAAAAGATATTATAATCGACTTTATTACACATAGAATGATACTGAATTACTGTTACGTAATTATTGTCGATGCAGGTGGAATGATGGAAAGTTCAATTTCTAAATGATACCCCAAATCTTTCAATAGTTTTGAGTTATACGCTTCATGAAATTAATACATCGCTTATGTCATGCAGAACTATGCAGTTATCGAAACATAACTTTATTTTTATTAATCGATACACTGGAAACATAAATTGAAAACAATCAATTGTAACAAATGTCTAGCATATTAACTAACTGCTTGAATTTCACGTATATCACTCATGATTCAGAGAAGGAAAAGAATAAATTGTTCATTTGAATGGCTGTCTTTTTTTTTCTTTTCATTCTCTTTTTCCTTTCTATGGACGTCAGAAGAAAATGCGAGCTTTAAAAAAAATGCGTCGCTTCACATTGCTGTATTTTTTTCTTCAACAAGTATATGAATAGATGGTAGTTTTATCCGACTGACCTTGTATTCTTTCATTTTGTTCTTTAACCAATGAGAAATAAAAAACAGCAATGAAAGAACATTGTCGTAGTGGGCGTTGATTGAATGATATTTCAACGTTATAGTTAAATTAATAAAATGCGCCGAAGACAAACGACAAGAAGGACATCAACAACTAATGATAACGAGTATGTATTACTTTTTTTTGAATATATTTTCATTCACGAGTATTATTCAAGAGATATAGTCAATCCAATTGATGAAATATGGAAGAAAATTGAGTCAATAGAACAAGAAGTCAATCAACGATTTGAAGAAATTGATCATGGTCTCAACTGTTTGAAAGAAAAAACTCGTGGAAATGAATGTCATTATGATGAACGTTTCTTAAAACTTTGTCACGCTGTAGACTATCTTCTTGAACGTATTGATCACGATTATGATACATTAGCGTGTCGTGAGATGATCTTGTCTTTACTCGGTCAAAGGTCAGCACGTCCGTTCTCTGGACGTACGATTCGTAATCGACAATTATGTCGACATATGAAAAGATGGTGTTTATTTGTTGCTCTTGTTCTTTTTATTGTGGCATGCATGTCAATTTATGGATTACATCGTAATTGGTGTTATCTTTTAGTAATTTTATGTCTATCGGGATCAATACTTTCTTCGATTGGTCTACGTCGAATTTACAAAATTATCGAAGCGATCTGGTGAAACTCTGGTTAATTTTGTATCATTCTCAATATTCATTCAGTTTTAATGTATAGATCTGAATTTTTTTTTAAATTTTTTTGTGATAGTATATTTGACTAAATCAATGTTTATATTAAATTTACTATAATCATGTTCTTGTATGGTTCTATATAGAAGAGAAATTGAAAATAAAAAAAATAGTCTCATTAGACATCTTTCTATCAAGTTATAGAAACTTTATGAGCATCTCTTTGACGAAATCACAGTCATATGAAAATATTCTCTACAGATAAGATTAATTAACATTAATCAACATAGTATCTTGTCGTTCTTTCTCATGTTTGAGTTACATTACTTCGTACTATGGTCTTCAGATGAGTAAAGTTTTTTCTGATGAAGTTGTCAAGATTCTATATAACATATTTTGTTTTCAGTATCACATAAATGATTGCATCAGATGTATTCAATTTTGTTATAGTGTATTGAGTCTTCATTCTACTATGACCGAATTCGATCCATATTATTCAAATTTCAACATAAGCAACTGACTTAAATAAGTTTGACAAAAAAATAGAAAAAAAGAGTGTTATTTGATATTGAACCAAGATGTTAAGGTATGTTGTCTATATTATTTAATGGACACTCGTTTTATCAACGATTGTCTCCTTTTTTTTTATAAAGGATATTATCTGTTTCTTTCTCATTCTACGCGTAGAGGATAAGTGAAATAAACTTGTTTACTAACGATGTATTGAGAAAAACTGAATCGAAATTAAAAATTGTTGGTGACACTCGGCTCTTCTAATGTGTCAAAGACTTTACATCAAATCAAAAAAACAAAAAATAATTTTCATGAGAATTTATTTTTCGAAGTTACTTTCCACTTTCAAAAGCTTATAATTTTTATATAACATGTATCTTTGTTTAGAGCAAATTATGGAATATGATAATACATTTGAAACTGAACAACAAGATCATTTCTATAGTGATAATAATGAGGAAGATTTGTTTGGCAGATGAATTTAGCGAAAATATTTTTTAGGTCAAGCATCACCACGCTCAGAAAATACCAATGATCATAGAATTCAAGACAATGTACAATCAAATATACTAGCAGCTCTTATTCTTACATAATCTGCTGCTACAACAACATCAATGAATGGTATCGATTATACGTCGGAAAAGTTAGCACCATATTCGTCTTTCTCTATCCGGATTCGCGATATTACTTGAGTTATTTCTAAAACAACTTGAGTCAGATGCAGAATTTAAATCTGCGTCCAATGGTGCCAGTTTCGAGGGGGGTTATCGGGCAAAAATACCTCACTTCCCTGAAAATATTGGTTGGAAATTACCTGCAAAAACCAGTATTTTGAGGGAAGTGGGGTATTTTTGCCCGATAACCCCCCCCTCAAAACTGGCACCATTCGACACAGAATTAAATTCTGCACCTAACCCAAGTGGTTTTAGATATAACCCAAGTAATATAGCGAATCCGGACAAGGAATACCTTAGGAATTACCTGGAAAAACCAGTATTTTGAGATAAGTGGGGTATTTTTGCCCGATAACCCCCTCGAAATTGGCACCATTCGACGCAGAATTAAATTCTGCATCTAACCCAAGTTGTTTTAGAAATAACCCAAGTAATATAGCGAATCCGGATAGGGAATACCTGGGAAACTACCTGGAAGAACTGGTATTTTGAGGGAAAGGGGGAATTTTTGATCGATAACCCCCTTCGAAAATGGCAGCATTCGATTCAGAATTAAATTCTGCATTTAACCCAAGTGGTTTTAGAAATAACCCAAGTCATATAGCGAATCCGGACAGAAAAAGCCGAATATGGTGCTAACTTTTCCGACGTTATTCGAAATCAGCTTATTTTTTACTTTTTGAATAAGAGTTATTATTAATATTATTTTCGATCTAGCAGTAGTCTTTTCTAATAACTTGTAGTTGTTCTTCTCTATAAATATTCCCATCGTCTAACTGTAGGTTTGTTGACAACATTTGCTAATTGTTTAACAATTTCCATCGATGATATATTCCATTATTAGTCATTGGTAGTATCACTTTTCGAAGGTCTTTTAGTTTTATTTTAAAATTAAGTCTGAAAATCAGTTATAGAGTTGAGATTTATCCGTCATGGAACTGTTGAGTAGTTGAAATACATAATGTAATAACAAGGTGAAAAAAAAGATAAAATCGATATAGATTGATTGGTGGAAAGATCGGTGATTTATTATGTAATAGAGATTTCAATTTTCTAGTGAATCATCTTGATGAAGAGAATGTCGTCCTGATTAGCAGAATGGAATGTAGAGAACTATAATTAAATAAATAAGCCTTTTTAATAGGGATCAATGAAGTCGATTTAAACACGAACTGAAACTTGTCAAAGAATTGTAAAAGTTTTATAGAGTATTTATTCTCCTAGAATATTTTATAAAATATTAAAATTTTCATAAAAAGAATCTTTTTCGTTTTTTTTTTATCTGAGATATGTTAAATATGATTATAAGTGATCGAATATTTGTAAAAAAATGTGCTTGTTTTTATCGTTGATAATTATTGTGAAAGATTTAATTATAAATCGAATAAAATCTTTAATAAATAAATATCGAGTTAGATTTAACGAGTCAAAAGTGTTCTCAATTATGGTCTAATCTATATATTAGTCTCAATATAAAGTTAAAGTTAATTTATTTAATTAATTGAAAAAGAAAAAAGTTTTATTGATTCAATATCCATTTGTATTTAATATCTTTTATAATCTATAATAGATAATAAAAATATATTCTTTTATTTTTCAATAAATTTTTTTTTAAATAAAATATATTGATAAAACGAAGTTAAAAAATGTTGAATATAGATTTTAGTTCGTGCTCGAGCAATTCAAAATCAATGTTTTCTTGTGGCTGCTGCTCAAGTTGCTTCTCAGAATAGAAAACGTCAATCTTATGGATATTCTTTAGTTTGTTTATTTATTTATTATTTACTAAATAGGTTGTTGATCGATGGGGAAGAGTTCTTTTATATATGAATTTATATTCTCCATTAGTTCGGACAATTGATATTGATCTTCGATATATTGAACAAGTTAGAGAAAAAATGTCTTTTATTCAACATCGTCGACATGATTTATATACATTAATGTCACCAACAACTATTATTGGTTAGAAAAATTTTTTTTAGGAAAGAAAAAACATTTCTAAAAATGTTTAATACCAATTGATGATAAAAATGAAGAAAAAATTGGTTGGGGTCAATAAAAAACCGGTTGTACTTGGACGTTAGTTTTATATCTTAATTGTTTATTTATTAATATTGTTTAAAATTCCATATAGATGTAGTTGTATCACCATTTCGTTGTGTTGAACGATTTTCTCAATTAAATCCTGAATAAATAAATGATTTATTTCAATCTACACAATTAATTGGAAGAAAAATCGAAGAATATTATCAAGCTAAATCATTAACTATTAGCTATACAAGATCGACAACATGCTGGACAAACTGTTAAAGTATTTGTTTTTTTTTATTTAAACAAAAATCGTTTCGTTTCTTTTTTTTAACATGTTCATGTTCATATTCTTCCACGAGGAGCAGATT
>CAJNOL010000042.1:0-55244 GCA_905250125.1 Rotaria sordida | reverse complement strand
TTTTTTTTAACATGTTCATGTTCATATTCTTCCACGAGGAGCAGATTATTTTGAATAAAATGAGACTGTTTATCATGAGGTTTATTTGAAAAATATGAGAATAATAATTGAAATAAATTTATTTTTATTTATTCTAGTTAGCTGATAATGATAAAAGAGATAAAGAATCGATAGAAGAACAAGATATGGCTGATGAAGCAAAAAAATCTTCGAAAATTCTTTTATCAAGATACATAGTCAATCATCATTTTCTCTATTACATAAGAGAACATATTAATTATCTTACTCAAAAATAAACATATTTTATTTGAAATTTATTTTAATTAAAGACTAGTTTTATCTCGAAGATATATTTATAAATCTGAAAATAAAACTCTAATAGATAGATTAGAATCAATAATCCTCTTATAGTGGTCTAATCAACTAATTTTAACCTTTTACTCGTCATACCACCTATTCGAGAAGACTGATCCATTTTCTAGCTCAATTATTATAATCAGTAGAAATCAATCAACAAACAAATATGAGTTCGGGTAGGTTTTTTTTGAAAACTGATTTCCATCACAAAAATCGATGTTTACTGAATAAAAGTTCGTTACTCTGAACAAAGAGGCGAGCTTCTTTCCTTTTTTATTCTACTCTTTGACAAATATACTCTTCACCTTTAAAATATTTCAATATATTATGTTAATATCAATAAATAATCACAATTCGAACCATTAACGAGTTTAACTCTAATACCAACCATTTTAACAAAAAGAAAAAAACCTATTGAATTGTCATCAATCTCAACATCGGTTTAATAGAAAGACATCATCAATTGATCTTCTTCGATTATTTAATTATATGAGAAGAAGACATCATCTATTAGAATAATAGAAGTTGCCTCTTTCTATATCAATCTCTATTAAGATTTTTCCTCATTGGACAATTGGGAGAATTTTTAATAAATCCATAGGGAAATTGACTAATAGTCATTGACCTGGCTAAGCCACTGGTCTCTCACTATTTTCTCAATATCTATTTCAATAATAATAGTTACGGACAAAGTTTTCTCTTAAAATCTAAACCGTTGAATTTTCTATAAAATTGATATAAAAATGTCTACCATAGATGTAAAAGTAAAATATCTATTCTATAAATTTAAAGAATATCTTATTTGAATAAGTTTCAAAGATAAAATTCCATATTATTCTACAAATAGATTCTCACATTGCGATATCTAAAAGTGAAACAAGCCATTTTTCAGAGATTGAAAAGTTCGAACGTCTAAATAGGTTTACTTATCTTTTATAACGAATCTCTATCACACAAAATAATCTTTATTTTTTAGATTTCCACAAAAAAAAAACGTTTTTCCTTCGTAGTGTTTCATTATTGTTGAAAAATTGATGTGAATCATCTATAAATTATTTATTGAGAGGATAATTTGTTTTTATTTAAAAGCTAACAAGTCATCCAATATGAGTTAACTTTATTCGGAATAAACGCTTTTCCCTCTCGATTAGGTTCAATAAAAAAAACTCTGATATATCAGATATTAACCTTTTGTTAAAAGATAAGATTTTCTCTGAATATATTAGCTAGATAGGTTCTTTCCTATGTTCGATTAAATAGAGGATATATTTTATTCGATCTGAGACGATAGTTTCAATTCTTTCAACAGTTATTCATTTATTCGAGACAAACCGAAAATTAATTTCGATATATCTACTTGAAATTTTTTAATCACATATGTTTAGAATGTTTTTCTAATAACTCTTTTGGTTATACTTCTACGGTAGATATTTATCTATAATTTTTCTAGAAAAATTTCTTTCTCACAGATTGATTATGTTCCATATAAGTTTTGATTTATTTTAAATAATTATTATTAAAACTATTCGAATGTCTTCTTGTTTTTTTTTTCATTTATTTATTAGATTTTCATATTAGTTAAAATAGAAATATTCTTTCACTAGATTTTTAAATTGAGTCATATCTCGAAACTGTTCATCATATATAACTTTTCTTATTTTATTCAAAAGGTTAACTTATTTATATCGTCAACATGTCATTTTTTTCTTATTGAGAATTGCTCAACCAACTTATAGGAAATTAATTTATTCAGAATTTTGAAGGGGCATGATAATAGAAACTAGGTTAAACTTTTTTTTTCAGTTCAGCTACGTTTTTATTTGTGACGATTTAGAGATTTTTCTCGAGATTAGCTCATTTTAAAATAAAAACGAGTTATTTAAAAAAAAAACTTGATTTTTATTTAATAAAGTTGATAAAAAATTTAGTCCTTAACGGATGATAGTCTTATAGATTTAGTTCATTATTCTCCTTTACTTGACACATTAATTGTTGCCAATTCTACGGGTTTAACAGATGATACATAAATAACTCCTGAAAGATATTGTCATCAACTTAACTAAGACTTAAAATAAAATAGAAAAAAAAAAGAAAATTTTTAATTCATCATCATTGTTGTTATGTTTAGCAAACTTGATGGAATTCTATCTTCAGAATTTAGTACATTAAATTTTTCTCAATGGCTCAAATCAGAAGAGTATATATTAGAAATTTCGAAAATTTTCTTTTTTTCGGAAAAATAATCTCATATTCAAAGAGTTATGAAAGTTTCAATGAATTAATTCATTTTTATTTTCACTTTTCCGTACATATTCCTTTCTTGCGCTCTCTTGTTCGATATAACGTATTGTTTTCTTTTTCTACCCTATCCACCCTTAGTTACATTTGTAAACAAATTTTCTTTCTCTACGGTTGACTCGAATTTTCTTTACATTTAACAAACACACATACACTGTTATACACATACACACATATTCTTATTTACGTCGTCTTAATGGCATCAAGTTCAATGACTCCGGGATAAAAAAAAAAAAATGTTTAATTTGTAATGAAAAGGATGTGGAAAATTCATCATCATTATTTTGTTCAACATGTGCAAATCGGATTGACAACGGAATATCAAATTTGCAGATGGGCGATCAGGGTAATAAAAAAAACTAATCTAATAATTTAATATAAATTAATAAACTTTTTTTAGCCGGTTTATTATTTTATCTTAAGGGAAATGAACACTTGTCGAGAATGCAAAAAAATCATTCGATTAGATCAATATGTACTTTTAAATAATAAAAATAAAGTCATTTTTATTGTTTCATATTATTAAATATAATGTTGTTTGTTTTTAGTTCTTTTGCAAATATTGCGCCATAAATGTCAAACGAATCAACGAAATTCATGTCAAAAAAGAAAATCTTACAAAAGTCACCAAGAGAAGTATTCAACAAATTAAAAGAAAAATCTTAACTATAGGTCCACTGAGTTAATAATAAAATGAAAACTATTCTCATTTTTGACCAGTTCTATTTTTAGATTCGTTTCGGATTAAACATCATCAACAATTAAAATAAAACAACATGAACATTTATTTATTTAGTTTTTTTGTTAAATCCATCTTTTTATTATTATTATTAAATCATGTTTTACTCTTTATCATTTGTTGAACAATCTTCTTCTTTCTTTAAACGTCACATCTACTAATAGAATCAACTAACACAGTAGAACAATGATAATTAATCTCAGTTGAGATCTTTCTTACTCAAATAATTCCAAAAAGAAATGTCATTAATCAGAATTTTAACTTCAATTTGAAACAAAGATCAAATTAAACAAACGAATTAATTACATTCTATTATTTCTACAAATCTTGCTTTTAACCACTGACAAAAACTGTTTATCGAAATAGAAAACTCATTATCAGATATAAATTTCTTGTTTTTATTGAAATTCATGATTATTTATAATAATATTGATGTTAAAAATGAGACATGAAATGAAATAGACGAAAATATATTAAATATATCAATCAATCAAAACCACATAATAAGTCCACAACCATCTTTTTCAACAAAAACATATGGTTGTTCATCTAATGATAAATTAAGAATACGCTTTCGTAATTTTTCAATAAATAAACAATGTTCCTTGTATGCTGCAACAGTATCATAAGAATTTTGATGATAAATACGTCGAAAACAAAAAGAGAAATCGAATAAATTTGGTGTTATCTCTGCAATGATTTGACAACTTGTATCATCTGGAGGAATATGCATTCCATATAAAAGTATACGTAAAGATTTCAACAATGGTAAAATTGAGAGTGAATGTAAAGCAGTCCAATCACCAGTTGCAAAACGAAGACACTCATAATGAAGAATGATTTGAATAGATCGAATATTTAACGAAAGTGAACAACTATTCAATGAATCCAAACTATCGATAAGAATAAGATGAGAAACATTAGGTAAATTCATAGACACTTGTCTATTACATCGAAATAAATAAAGTTCGACTATCTTATTTGAATTCATTATTTGAGAGAAGAATGTAGTAGATGATGCAAGATTATCTGACATATTCAATTTAATTAAATTAGACGAATAGATTTCACTAATTGAACAAGATTTAAATACTTCTAATTGATAAATACATCTATCTGGAACACTTAATTGAAAAAATTCATTAAAAGTCCATGGTAAACTATAGAATAGATGTTGTCGAATTTTGGGTTTCCTCGCCTGAAAAAACAACCGAATATTAAAAGAATAGTCTAAAACCGAAATAATCTTAAATTTACATAGATTTGACCTGGAGTTGTAAATGGTTGATTGTCAGGCCAAGAATCAGAAATAAATGTTGCACTACCTATTTGACGAGGATGACATTGATTATCATATGGGACATAATTAACAAGTTCTATATGTGGACGATCATCATTGATAATAAAAGCATAATGAACATCAATATGACGAAAGTCTGTAAAAAGTGCGGAATTCTTCATTTGAATAAGATCATCAACACTAATAACAATTGAGAAATTGATTCGACGTAAAGCAGGCATAACATTAGAAGAAGTCAATAGATTAACAAATGTCCATTCTACCATCGAATGCCAATCGAATGATTTAACAAAACTAAATGTATGTAAAGATTTCATTTGAGGCAAAAGATTTATACCATCTAGACTACTATTTATAAGAAAACATTCATGAGCTAATTTAATGTGTAACTGTTCTAATGTACGTGACAATGGTTCAGTCGACATTATGTCTAATAAGTTCCGCGTTGTGCTCAATGTAATAGCCAAATAAGTTAAAGGTATTTCTATTATTTTAAATGGCCAATGATGTAAGAAAAACGATGACTCCATTCCTAAATCAAGTGAACGAAGAGCAGACAGATGATTAAGAATTTCAGTAATGAATTCACATAAATTCCATGATGGATAACATAATTTTCTACTTAGACCAAACTTAACGAAAGAAAAAATAAATATTAAAATAATATATACCTCTATTATTAATTGAAAGTTAAAATTTTCTCTTTACTTATCTAAACTTGCTAATAACAGAGAAATTGTTTAGGGAAAAAAAAACTAGACATCAATATAGAGAGATCTAAAGCTTCGACATCTTTTACACAAAAACAAGTTTTCCAAGAGATTTTTGTATATTTAGCATTAATCTTTCAAAAATAATTGATCTATTTCTTTCGAAAGGAAAGTCTGATGAAATATTTTCCTTAGATATATTCTTGCATAGAACACGATAATGTGATCATAGAATGTTATCTTCAACCATTGTTTTATACGTCAATAAATATGCAAGAACTATCAAGCAATCATAAATACAAAAATTTTATACTTTCCTACTCAAACTGTTTTCTCATGTGCATAAACTTCTTGAGCAAAGAAAAAAAAATCACGTGACATCAACAAATCTTAACGTCTGTACATGTCAATCACATAAAAATAAAACGTTCGACTAGTCTTTTAAACCTTTTCATACATTCTATTGGAATTACTGCTTATATAAGATTTTTGGGAATTATACTTACTGTTTCAAAATACTCGCTTGATTCAACTGTTAAATGAGTTAATGTAGTGGCATGCCGTTGTGCAAAATTAAAAACATCAATCACGTTTCGTACACCTTTTACTTTTAATATTCTTAAACGTGGTAAATAAGGGCAACATCTTAGCTGAAGTGGTGACGAATAACAATCAAAGACAAGTGATTGAATTACATTCAATCGAAGTAATGGTAAAATTTTTTTGAATCGATGATACCGCATGGATGATAAATTAATATGATAATAAAAACCACGTTCAATTAATAATCTTGTTAAACGAATATTGAGATTATTGAAACACCATAAAGCATCGACACAAGATAAATAAGAAAATATTTCTATCAATGATAGATCAGGTAAATCATTGAAGAGAGTAACCATATTGATTTCAATTGAACGAAGACGAGAAATGAGACGTCATTTTTTTTTTATAGTCGTATATATAATATTACATTGCGAATGTTCATCTTGTGTTATTATTCTCTTCATTATGTTTTATAGCCGACGGAAACAATTTTTTCAATATATTTATTCCCTCTATGCAGAAAAAAAAATGAACCTCTGGCCATTATCTATATTGACATCATATATCAATAATGAACTTTTTTTTATTAGCGAAATTTGACCCTGTGACTATATCGGTCCTGATTAGGGGTACGCAAGCTCAGCTCAAGCTCACAAATAATGAGCCGTTGAAAACGCTCACTGAGACGAACTGAACTATTCGAACAGTTCATTTGAGCGAACTGACCTTTCTCAAACAGCTTATCTCACATGAGCTGAACTGTTAGAACAGCTCATTTGAACGAACCGAGCTTTTGGAACACCTCATTTCATATGAGCTGAACTGTTAGAACAGCTCACTCGAACGAACCGAGCTTTTTCAACACCTCATTTCAAATGAGCCAAACTCCTCGAACAGCTCATTCGAACGAACCTAACTATTTCTAGGGGTACTCATAGGTTCTCGAGAGCTGCCATATAGGGGTGCCTATAGGTCCTTAAGTCCTATTGCTCACGGATACCCTTGGGTCCTCACGTCCTATTATTGGGGGTACCCTTTGGTCCTCAAGTCCTACTATTGGGGGGTACCCTTTGGCCCTCAAGTCCTATTATTGGGGAATGCCCTTAGATCTTCAAGTCCTATTATTGGGGGATACTCTTGGGTCCTCAAGTCCTATTATTGGGGATATCCTTGGGTCCTCAAGGATAAATGCCAAAGCTGAATTTTCGCCGTATTTCACTGGGTAGTAGCCCATACATATACCCATCAATCGATAGAACATCCTCGATAACCATATGATTGGCCCGAACATGGCTATGTGTTGCCCTTACAATAAGAGAAAAGACGGCTCCTGAAATCTGATTGGTCTATTTTTGGACCAATCATATGGTAGGATCCTATTTCTCAGTGATGGGACGGGTGGGCACCCCTACATATACCCATCAATCGATAGAGCACCCTCGATAACCCTATGATTGGCCCGAACATGCCCATCACTTGCCCTCACAATAAAGGGAAAAAAATTTGAACCCGCTCGGATACCTTCCAGTAGTAAGACTTGGGAACCCAAGAGTACCCCCAATAATAGGACTTGAGGACCCAAGGGTATCGCCCAACAGTAGGAATTGAGGACCTATGCATCTCGTATAGGGTAGCCCTGAAGGACCTATGGGTAGCCCTTGAGAACCTATGGGTACCCCTACAAAAAGTTCAGTTCATTCGAATGAGCTGTTCTAACAGTTCAGCTCATATGAAATGAGCTGTTTCAAAAGTTCGGTTCGTTCAAATGAGCTGTTCGAACAGTTCTTTCGCTCATTTGAACGGAGTGGGTGTGGGTGTGTGTGTGCGTGTGGATAAACAGAACTACACCCACACACGCACCTACACCCACACCCACACCCACACTCCACACCCACATCCACACTCCACACCCACACCCACACCCTCATCATAAGAAATAATTTTAAGACAAGGTCTACATTGAAATTTAGTCAGTTTTTATGTATATTTTACTGCCATTAGGAGTTAAATAGTACCAACCACCACGTGGTCCTTTATGAAGATAACGATCATTGATAGGATCATATCTCGTATTGTCTTCAATAGCAGATTTATCAGTAGAATCATCTGTTCGGTGTACTGCTGAAGACTTACGTTTTCGATCTGAATTTTCAAGTTTTATTTGAGCCATCGCAATTACATATTTATCGGAATTTGCATCATTTACTTTTGTTGATGACGATGAAGGTTTGCTTGGAGATCTTTTTTTACTAGTCGATGGTCTTGTATTTGATGAATTCGATGACAATGGTTTTTCTTTTCCTTGGCTAATATTGTGAATATCTACATCGGAGATAGCAGTAAGCTCCTGAACTATAGTGGGAAACTCAGGCCGTTGAGTTTTTTCCCAGGAACAGCAACGGCAAAGAATTGTACGTAATTTTTCCGGAGCTCTCTGAGTAAGACAAATATTTTCAAATATAATTGCATTCTCTCGCTTAGGCAATGCATTTATGAGAATTTTACTATTGCTGTAAACATCGTCCCATGGAATTTTCTTTGAAATGATTTCGAGCAAGATACATCCAAATGCCCATATATCAGACTGAAATGAACTTCTCTCTGGTCGATCCAAACAAAGTTCTGGTGCAAACCATTCCACTGTTCCTACAAAGACAATAGAAAAAAAATAGACTGACATTCGAGTGAAACTCGATTACACAAGGCAACTGACTGTATGAATCTCGAAATATGTTAGTACTTTTTTTTCTTGTGTTTATACATTCTAACATGAATTCTTTTTTAGTGTACTCATAGCATGAAATACTAATGTTAAATATAAATGAAAAATTATCTCTTATATATCATTTTAGTTTCTATCTACTGATTATTATTATCTCTATTATTTGATTGATATAAGCCATACAAAAATTTCTTCTCGACGTTTAAGACTTTGTCGAAGATAAATCTATAGCAAGTATCAAATTTATTCAACAAGGTCTATTTTCAATTTTTTTTCTTTTGCCGTAAGTACTAGAAAAAATCCATATAGTGATTCGAGTAGAGAAAATTTTTTCCAACAGAAATATACGAAAATAGAAACTAATATCCGATTCGCAAAGAAAGAGACTCCAGAAAACTAGAATCCTCGTTTTTCAGAACCTAGAACACGTAAATACAGTTTTGTTTAGACTACATAAAATGATAGAGCAAACAATTCTCTACAAAATGAGACATTTTCAAATTTTCTTCAACGTTCTTTAGTTTAGATACAACAATTTTACGGAAGCCTCTAAATTCGTTTTTTTTTTTATTATTTCGTATAGAAAAGCAATTTTTTTGAACTTGAATCAAATTATTGTATCTCAGTCAAAAAACGTCCTAGAGAACTCGAAGACGCCTGGTTTTGTAGAAGATGCTTTATTCTAGTGTTCTAAATGCTGAAAAAATGGACTTTTGGTTTTCTAGAGCTCTTATCATCTTTAAAAATCTTTATTTCCTTATATTCTTTTTACAAACAATTTTTTTCTATTTGAATTACTATTTGGAATCTTTCTAGCACTTTCGACAACACAAAAAAATTGAAAATAAGTCTTGGTGAATAATTTTGGTAACCACTGTAAGTCACACAAGATGATAATTAAAATATATATGCATATAACATCTGAAATATCAGTGGTAGCTTTACGATTGAATCATGTATCACTATATAATGAAACTATCAGATGTTAATTATTGTTTTTCCCATATTTATATCCTCCAAATGTCGTTGAATTTTTAAAAACGGATCTCAGATACCCACTCAATCGGTCAGTCAGATGCTTTAATAAATACAGAGGGTTTCACAAAAGTCCATCGAAAAAATAAAAGTATATATTTCTTACACAAATCTATATTCCCGAATAATTGTGTATCAGATTATGACTCGATATGTTTCATCGAAACCATACTAGATGGAATTCGATTAAAAACTTCACAAAATTTGAATTAAAATTTGTTAAACTTTTATATGAACGTTAGAAGAAATCATCAATCAAAAGAATTCTTTTTATTTCGATGAATTTATCAATAAATAGAAAATGAAAACTTATGTTTGTATAATACCTATTAAAGATTAAATTCAATTTAATATAAATATCAATAACGAAAGTAAATTGATAAAATTAACAAATTTAAATCGTCTTTTTTCATAATATTTTGAAATAAGATGAAATGTATGTTTAAATTAGTCGAAATTATTTTCAACATTTATTGTAAATTAAATTTAAAAAAATCAAACTTCAATGGAGATGCAATCATACTATGAAATATATACAATTAAATGGTTTCAATTGTTCAAGAAACAATTACATTTACTTTTTCGACTCATAAACGATAATAATTACGAAAGATTATTTCATTATATAGATATTCTCCAATCAGTATATATTTTCAAACTGGGCGAATTCGAATAATAAAAACCAAATAAGTGAAATTATGTTCAATAATCTATTAATGACATACCTGCAACAGAACATGTAGTAACTGCTCTTGAATCAGCAATTGTTCTTGCAAGACCAAAATCACATATGACTGCTACATAATTATGTCTCAACAAAACATTAGGACTTTTCAAATCAGCATGAACAATACGTTGACTATGTAAATAAGCCATAGCATGTGCAACATCAATCATGATCTGTCGAGTAACTTTCCAATATGTCAATGATTGAGTTGTTCTTTGAATGTAATCATACAGTGAACCACCATCGATAAATTCCATGATAATTGACGTTTGATTTGGTGTTTGAACAATATCAATATACTGAATAATATTCGGATGTGTAAGAGTTTTGAGTAAATTTGCTTCAGCTAAAGCTTCAGTTGATAGTTTACTATTGATATCTTTAATTCCTACTTCTTTGTAGTCACGATAACTTCCTAGATAAACAGTTCCAAAGCCACCTTTGCCGATTTGTTGATTGCGTGTAATCAAATTTTCATTTTTTCGTGCCATCACTTCGATCTAAAACAATAATAAATTAAGATGCAACAATGTTGATAAAGAAGTAACTTAAAATTAACGTGTGCTTTTTTTTGCTTTCTGCAAGTCGAACAAATTTTCAATTTTCACTGTGAAAAATCCAATGACGTTATAGTAACAACCGAACGCAACAGCATTGTAACGACCGACGCATATTTTTCTTTTTTTCTCTCTCTCTTTCTCTGCATGACGTTTATCGAATTTTGTTTATTGACACTTCTCAAGTACTTGCTTAAAAAACCTAATACAACATTTTATGGGAAATTTTTTAGTATTTTAAGAAAAATAGAACCGATGACACGATTAATTTCATTCTATAAATACGTAAGAGGAAAGATTTTGTTTATTGGTACATCTACATGACGAAAAAAATATAGAACTAAAAAAAAAGAGTTTGATGTCAAACTGAATATACAACCAAAATTAAGCAATAAGTGAATATCGCTTTACATAGTGTTGATTAAGTAATACAAGAACGATGAAATAATAAAAACATATTGAATCAGAAAGAATGAAGATATTTTTAACACACGATCAAAAAATCCAGTAGCCAGAAGATAACAGCTCAAGCATAATTAAAAAAACATCAAATAAAAATAAGAACAAAAATCGAATATCTACAACAGCAATGTATTCTTTTCTAATTTGTCTGATACAATAAAAAAGTTAATATCATCCCATTGTCAATGAGCACAAAGAATAAAAGATATGCACAGTTTCCTTTTGCTGTTACAATAAAAATTTCTTATCAACAGAAATAATTGTGAATTGAACATGAAATCAACAAAGTAGTACGAATTGACTAATTTAGACAGTAACTCGTCCTAACAAAACAGTACAAAATTTCAACTCATATAACCTTTTATTGAAAAAAAAAGAAGTCAATCGCTAACATTAACAACTTCATTCATTTTGAAAATAAAACTCTAGAATGATGAAACACGTAGTTCTACTTGTTGATTAGTGTTACTCGAATGTAGTTATACTACCAATCTTATAGAGGTTGCAGCGGCATATGTTCCAAAGTCAGGAATTGTAAAATTTATTCTGATATTAATTTTTAGGATCAAGCCTGCATAAAAGTAGATGAAGCAATCATGATTAGTTAATATTTAAGCGTATGTTGCTGGGATAGGTGGCAATGCTAATCAAAAAAGAATCAAGTGTACAGAAACATCATTTTTTCTTCGGAGAGTGTAAATATGGGTATGCGTCTTCTCTTCACCAGTCTACACCCATACCCTCTGATGTCGAATATGAATGATTTAATGAAAAAGAAATTTAATTGTTAAACGAAGAAAAGAGTTTAGAAGAAGAATTGTCTAAAACAATCAAAATATTAAAGGAAGGAAATATAATGAAATAACACATCATAATTATTTAGATAAAGTCCTATAAAGATGAATTATGAAATATCAAGAAAAAAAATCAGGAAAGTAGTAGTGCCACTGCGAGTGTGGATCATATGGTAAAATGCTAAAATTAGTTTATTGCGATGTTGATCAGCAGCTATTTGTAATTTTGTCCATTCTTGATTACAACTATGCATTGATTTTAAAACAAACAGAGAAAAAAATTGACTAACTAAAAGACAACAAGGTTTACTCGAAAAGTATCAACATAAATAAATATTCTGAGTAAAGTCTATTGAAACTACACACAGTCGGATGGATTTCTCTAATCTTTTATCACATTCTAGTAGATATCAATCAGAACTGAAAGTTGTTAATAGGTTTTTTGTAACTGAATACAAATGGTAGGCTCAATACTGATTTATCGATTGCGTTCTAATTGAGATGCTAATGATGTGTTCCAATTTATGTGTTTTTCATGTCACTTCATATGATAAAAACTGAGAAACTACTGAAAGTTTACTGCCGGTTTTTTTTGAAAGTGTTGTATCATGGTATATTGTATCGAAACGAGTGAAAATTTTTGAAGTCTTTTATAACTAACTGGATTGTGTCTGAGCCACAGAACCCGAATCAGTCCCAGTTATGAAATAAATTTTTATTACTGAAATATATGCTGAAATTGTTCTCTTGTCGGTTTATTTGAATCTCAAGCAGACAGACAAATCGATTTTTCACATTGTTTTCAAGAAAAGTAGCGAGTTTTATACGATTTTTTATGTGTCTTTTTCGGTTAATTCCAAAAATGCACAAAAAGTCATGTTTTCTACTTTTTTTTATTCGTTTTTCTGTCCAATTGCGTCAAATTTATAAAGAAAAGTAATTAAAAAGTTATTTCAATCAAAAACTCGTCCCTTGTACTACAAAAATTTGAATTTTTGAACATCTATGGATTAAAAATTTCTTACTCAAATTTTTTTATATTAAATTAGATTTAATTTTTCTTTAAAAATTTATTGACACGAGAGATAGCGTCCTTCCTTTTTTTTTTCTTTCTCTGATTTATTCCAATACGAACTGATTATGATAAAGAATTAATGGACAAACAAAAAGGGGTTCTAAATTCCAGAACGTGGAATCCATACAAGGTATAATTATGAGAAAAAAAAAATACAAAGTCTACTATAGATAACAGCTACATAACTGTCTAACATCAACATGCAGGTACAAACATCCATCGTAGAAAACATTTTAGTATAATTAAATAGTTATATACTTTCGAATGTATTTGATTAAAATATAAAAAGAAAAAGACATATTTAGATAAATATTGAATTCGAATGTTAGTTCTAATAAAAATAATTATGCTTCGCGACCTGTTGAATACCTTTTCATGAGCAATCGAACAGTTCATAAACATTTCATTTCTCAAATCGATATTATTACCACAGAACATATTTGATAAAGATAATAACATTACGTCGAGCATATGCATAAGTTGCTATCCTTCTGTTGAATCGTTCACTTTAGAATACAAACAATATAGACATTAAAGTAGTGAGAAATACACACTATTTGTCTTTGTAAATCTCATAGAAACACAAAAATACTTAGGATATAGTATACATAAATTTCAAAGGGGAGATGGCTGATGCCTTCGACCCTTCTCCTGGATCTACCACTGTTTAGTACCTGCAAAAAATTTCCCAGCTCGATCAAACACACTATCTTAGAGAAACGAGAGCGAAAACATGACTATTTCGATTTCAACATCCCATGGAGGACAGTATCCAAAAACTTCAAGTCTAGCACAACTTTTGTTCCACTCATCAAGACCTACGTGTTCTGAAATTTTCAAAATTTTCTGTCAATTCGTTCTTCGGAAGCCTCGGATAGTGAGATAAGGTTAGGATGACCTTAATTTATCAAAGTACAAAACTTCATTTTATATATATATTAAATATAACTAGACAAAATATATCTCATCGAAATAACCTAAATGATCATGCGACGTACTTTAAAATAAATAATAATTGAATAAATGATGTCATATACAACAAAAATTACTGAGCTATCACTATGAGTTACATTATGTACAAGGAAAAAACTGTAAAAAGACTTAAGTTTTTAGATTATCGCCTAGAAGTTGTACATGAGATCGTTCAAACGTTTGGAAATATGAAAAAAGAAGGTAAAGAAAGACCATCATTGTCATCAACACCTCTTCGTCTTACCGAAAGACATTTTCCATCCCGTATACAACTAAATGGCAAGCAAGCTATCCGAAGACGAAAATGTATTGTCTGCAGTAGAACAAAACTTGGACCAAAAAAGCGTACCGATATTTTATATGAATGTGTGGAATATGATGTTGGTCTATGTTTCGATGAATGTTTTAAATAATATCACACTTTAAAACGTTTTTAAATAGATATAAACTCTTTTCATGTGTTTTAGAAAGTAAAAATAAAAATAAAAGAGCTTAATTTCTTTTAAAATTAAACCGATCTCCAAAGGGTTAAGGAGTTTTGCTTATGTCAACGTAATCAATCCCATTTTATTCATACTAATATTTGATAAAAATATTGTTGTCAAGAATAACAACAATTTCTTATGTTTGTGTAGTTAAAATTATTATAGATCGCATATATATAGAATCCAGATTTTGTACATCCTCTGTAAATCTTGTTCGCTATTTGTTCATATTTTTTCACTTTGTTTCTTTTTCCTTTATATAATGGATTGATTTATGCACACAGTCACTTTCATGTAAACAAGATTAATCGTTATATATTTTGATTGTACCATCTTTATTACTATACGTTTTATATTCATTTGTATTTGTTTCTTATTTACCCAACTGCTAAGAATAATGTGTCGTGCTGTTAAGGTTAGAACAAATTTATCTTTTGTATCACTCATTTAATCATTTAGGATTTAACTGTACGAGAAGTTCTATGTAATTTTCTTTGAAATTCTTTACTGTTATCTTCTATTTCCTACGTTATCATTTTAGATTAATTTTACCTGTCTTTTTTCTTTGCTTTTTGTTTCGTATCATTGAGAATGGATTGTACTACAGATATAATAACGCTCTTAAACCCAACAGTATAGGCATAAAAGCTCTGTTCTATCTAATCTTAATACGAAGATTTTGCATGATCTATTAAGGCTAAAAAAAATGTTGAATAAGTTTGTCTTGTTTATTTGTTTTTTGCATGCGAACACTTTCTTTTTTTTGTTTTCTTCATATAATAAATTAAACTTTTAATCTTGCAGAAGATTCAATTCAATGTCAACTTGACCGACAATCAAAGGAATCAAATTATTCGTGATTTAGATCATTTTTATAGTCCACGTCTATTTCATATTCTTGCACATATACTAATTCTACGTCAACAATCTGACAGATTAAGAAATCAATTGGAAAATGAACGATTATGTAATATAGAATATGTTATTGATAATATTATTGAGAAAATAGAAAATGAAGAACAAGTAAATTAGTTTTTTTCTTATAAAATATATTTCTATGATTTATTTTTCTTTTTAGAAAGAAAAATTTGAAATAAAAAAGAAAATGAAAATCATGAATATAATCAAAGTATGTATTACAAAAAAAACGAATTATTTTTATTTTTTTTAGATTTTTCTCTATTGAATTTCTTTTGTAGATTGTTACATGTTTATCGATTTTAAAAATAGGCGGAATTATCATCTATTATTTTCTACATTAAAAATAATAAATGAAAATAAATTCGTCGTTGCATTAAAATTTATTGAAAATCGTCTTTATCCTAAATAATGAAATGAAAAATTTGGAAATCATAAAAAAAATTTATCAATGGTACATTCAGCGATATTAGTTATTTCTTCATTAAAACAATATTTAGTCAAGAAATTAAGCCAAAAACAAAAAAAAAGCAAGAAAAAATTATTTTTTCTGTTAGATTTAGAATATCGTCAATTTGATAATGATATATTTATAAACATGAAAGTTGAATATATATCGATCATTATTAAAACGAATATGTGGACAATAAAAAGTAAAGGTAAAAAGAATGTAAATTCAATTTAATTATATATTAATTGTTTTTAGATAAATTCAATATTTTCCTGATTATTGAACAGATTTATTTCGTTAATTTCAATATGTTAATTTAAATTTAAAGCAATTTCATGTGTTTTATATTGTCATAATGAAGAAGAATTTTTTTAATCTTAATAATTAATGATATCATTGATTACAATTGATGGTTGATTAAGATTAAAAAAAGATTAATTCAATCATTTTGTTTAAGTCAGATTTAATTATTATCTGATAAAATATTTTATCATACTCAATTTATATCTATTTTAATTAAACATAACAAAATTAATAAAATAGATAAAATAATATTCGAAATGATATCTTTTATTAATTATACAAAGAGATAAATGTATTGAATCTTCATCAATATTAAACTTTGAGAAGTTATTGCTTTAAATATTAATATCTGAATATTTAAAAACTAACAAAATAATATTGGCATTAAAATATGAAAAAATATCTGTTCAAATAAACGAAATGCTCGAATTAAAAAATTTGTTTTCTGATCGATTTTATTCTTGATAATTATAACCAGAGAAAACCTTGACAATTTTAATAAGAATTTAGTCAAAAATTAAATTATTCTCTTGGATGTGTATATGATTTTTTAAATAAAGCAAATATTAATGATCATCAACACATTACTCTTTAAAAAAAATCTAACAGGTATGACTTAGAAAAAAAACGACGATATATTTTTTAAATGATTTTATATTAAATTTAGATAGAAAATGTTTTATGGTTTTGTTTACTATCTTCAATAAAAAAATCAATTCATACATATATTTTTGCATATATATATGATAGTGTACTAAATTTCTTTATGTCATTAACACTGCTGTTTTGATAAAATTTTCATTTTTTATTTTATGAATAAATAAATGTTTTGTCTCTAAAATTCTAAATTAATATCAATATTTGATCAAAGAAGAGATTTAAAAGAATAAATAACTCATTAAGAAGAATAAATTTGAAAGAAAATATCTTTGGATTATTGAAACTCTCAAACATAACGTTTTAGTAAAACAATATTTTTATTAATACACAATCAAAAGAAAACTTAATGCATTATACTACAGACTGATGTGGTCAGGCACAATATAAATATCGAATTCTTAGTTATAAATTACTGATTTCATTGATGAATCGAACTTCGTTGTATTTTTCTTTTTATATTAAAGTTATCATGCGAAAGGTTTCACAATCATCGGGCGCCCCCTTTTTATTTATTCTCTACGAAGATTGAATATCTTCTACAATGGCAATCATATCGACTTTTTTTGAGTAGAAATTGACATTTCTTAATACAGGTATTATCAAATGATTAGCAGATTGATTAAAAAAAAGTATAAACCGCTAGAATGGATATTTTTTTTTTGTAAAAACCTCAGTTAATCGCTGGTTCTGATAAAAAAAAATACGACATGAGTACAACCCTCTACCATAATGAATTAGGAGATAAAACATCATCTATTAATTTTTCTAAAAAAAAAAAACTTAATATTTTGTAAAAATATTCTGAAAGTGTAATTGACCCTGAACATATATAAAGTTCGATTAACAGATTAGTTAGGAGAAAAAAATGTTAACATAGTGTATTTAAAAATAGACAATAAAAAATAAGTGTATTAGATGAATCAGTGAAGGTCAAAGTATATTTATTTGTAATTTCAAAAAATACCTTCTCGAATATTCTATGTGACAGTTAAAAGAACGAATAAACTTCTATTAAAAGACATTGAATTAATTTTTTAATCTATGTCATCTATGATTTATTGATTCGTTATAGTTAAAAATACTTTCGATTAAACTTTATAATATAAATCACATAATTAGCGTAGATGATAAAAATGACAGCAGACTACCTTATCCAGACCGATAAGAAATGTGGGTGGAATGATTGTATAATTATATTTGCTAACGTTGTCAGCAAATTTTCTTTTTTTCCTTATATTATTTACACAAGTCTCATGATGTGCATCCGATTTTAAAATAAATTTATGTAGCTGAATAAAGTCCATAGATGACATTGATCGAAATCGATACGAATGTAGGTAAAGTGTTTGCATAATTATACTTCCCAACATCATCAGCAAATTTTCGTTTGTTTTTTTCTCTTATATTCTTCTCATAAGTCTTGTGATTTCCGTTTGATGTTAAAATAAATTTACGTAGGTGATAAAAGTCTACAGACGGCCTTGGTTAAAGTCCATAAGAAATGTAGGCGAAATGATTGCATTATTATACTTCCTAATGTCGTCAGCCAATGTTCGCTTGTTTTTTTTTGTATGCTTTTCAAAGGTCTTGTGATTTGTATTTGAATACAACAATATAAGGAATCATTTTCGTCTTTATTAATATTAAAATTTTTTCTTCTTCTGATGTGACTATGATATCTATAGTCTATTAAACAACATTCGTATGTACAAAAAATAAAAATAGTGACGCAATTACGATAAAATTATTTGCCAAACAAGTGATTGTATAGTAGGTAGTGCGTTTGAAATGCTACATTAAAGACAAATATAACGTTTGAAAGCAAAAATTAATACGAAAATATTTTCTTGATTAAAAGATTTTCTTTTATTTTATATAATGAAGTAAATTATTAATTAATAAATTCCTATGGCTGAATCAATGAGTGATGAAGATTCAGATTTCAATTTATTTGATTCATCTGAAGAAACAATAAGTAAGAAATAGATAATTCAATCGAATATAATTGAAAGTGTTTTTTTTCTCTTTTATTTCAATAGCTTCATCACAAATAGTTATTGATGAAACAAATAATATTACTATTGATCAAAGTACGATTGTTAATAATATGAAAAAGTATATATGTATATATAATGTTTTTTTTATTTAATATAGATATTGTAAATATGACTGCAGAAGATGTAAATATTTTTCCTTCATTATCTCCTATTAATGAAGATGAAATATCTATTCAACCGGGCAATTCTCAACCATCACAGATCGTCAACAGCCCTTTTGGTAATTTTTTTTAAATAAAAGCCTAAGGAACAAGAATAGAAATAGCTATTGTTCGTAATCACAATTTTATCTTCTGCATTGATCTAGCTACATTAATCGGTGAAAATTTAATGTTGTATGTTTTTATATGAATTGAATATTTTTGAACAAGAACTTGTTGAAGTTTTGTTTACAAAATATTCCTGTACAAATAAAATGTAAATAGTAGGTTAACTTTTCGTCTATTATACATGTATATATACATATGTATAATAAATGTGTATTACGAAATAAATATATACGATATAAAATTTAATTTAATATTATTTATTTTTTAGTAACAAATGATTTTGTATTTAATGGTCAACCACTAGAATTAGATAGACATTGTGATGGTAAGTTTATATAGATTACACCGATATGAACTTAATTTATCTATTTAGAACCTGCTGTGATAATCCAATATGCTCCTAGTAAGCAGTCAAGTACTAATTTATGTATTTCTGTAATTTCTTTACTTTTAGGTCCAATTCATTTAAATACTGTTGGTTTTGAAATAGAATTGTCTTCAATAATTCATAGTAAGTGTCCCATAGAGTAGATATAACTATTACCTATAGATTTTAAGATGTTACTGATTATAATCATATCCCGTATAATATGATTATGAATCATGAGCGTGAAACAGTGGCTGAACCTGTTCAACACGAAAATTATGGTAACTATAGTTATACGAATTACTGTCAACAAACTGTGTTCTTCGTTTTTTTTTTCAGAAATTCAAATAATCAATACAGAAAGTATACCCATTGAAACAGCAGAAAGCCCAGCTCACGTTGTACCTATAGGTAAGTCAAACGATGAAATATACTTGGCTTCAAGTAATTTTGATGTAATTTTTTTAAAGATAATGAAATTCATGTCTTTCCTATTGAACATATTGATATTACTGGTCCAACTCAAGGTCATAATGTAATTGAAGGTATAGAAAATAACTGTTTTTTTTCTATTGGAAAAAAAGAATCATTTTTTTGTTGAAGTATCTCAAATACAATCGACTGTCATTGTATCTCCTGTTACAATTGATTCTACACAAGGTGATAATGCAGCAGAAGGTATATATATATTTATTTTCTTTTTAATATATGAAAGATAAATTTCGGATTTTAGAAGTACATCAGATACAAATAATGTCAAATACAAATGTTCTTAACAGCAATGGACAGATTAATCAACCAGAGAATGATCCACCTATTACACTTATTCCACCAGTGACTAGTAAGTTCGAAGTTGTTTTTCCCTTTTTTTCTTATTTAATCGAATACAACGAATGTTATTCTGTTTTTTAATTTTTAAAGCACCATCTTTGGAAGTTGCTGATCCAAATTCAACAGTTGCTTGTAAATAAATTTATTTTATTTATTTTTATTGATCAAAAATTTATTTCCTTTCTAGCTGTTGTTGATAATACTAATGAAACAATTAATTTTTGTGCTCAAATTCAAAGTAAATTTTTATTTGAATAATTTAAATGTATTATTAACAAATTTGCCTGTTCTAGCACCAATGTTATTACCACGAACTAATAAAAGGTCAAATTCATCGGATGCAATTGATCAACTTAAAAAGACATGTATTCCTAGACGTGTAAAACGACATCGAAGATCAATGTCATAATGTACAAAATAACTATTCTTTAATAATAATGCAATAGAATCTTGTCAGTATTTTATTATATTAGTCATTAACTGTTTGAGTACCGTATTATTTTTATATAATAAAAATTTTTATAATTTCAAACTAACGTTTATTTCGCAAAAAATATCACAAAGTACATGAATTAAAATGCTTGTAGAGTGTGATAGTCTTTAAAACAATCCATAAGACACAATCCTACATCACATTCAATGCATTCATACGAAGTATCTCTTCTTGATCTGGCTCTTCTCACAGTATTGGCACAAACGTAACATTTTCTTCTTGGATTTAGTTGAGTCTCTGTTGATTCAATGCGTGAAGGAAAATGTTATCAAATGTGATCAATTGATCAGAACTTTTACTATAGATAACACTCTTGAATGACTGTGTTAATATGAAAAATCCTCTTGATAACGATTATTCTTTCTTGGGAAATGTTGTCCAATAACTTATGTTCTAATTCATTGAATCACATAGTGGTCGATAGAAATATTAGGGAACAACCAATATTCATCATTAGGTACAGATAGTCTTAACCGTAAAAATATCCTAAACGCAAATATTCATGTAATTCATATCATAAAATCATCAAACAATCATGTTTTCTAAAGTTATTCAGACCCAAAACTACCAGGACGCGAATTCGCGTCGTCGGCACTCAAAGGGTTAATACGACTGTGTTTAACTGTATACTGGTGAAGTGTTATCGACTAAAAAAAAGCCTGTAAATTTCTTTTATTTTACTGTTCACAGTAGAAATAGAACAGTATAATCTGGAAGTTATTGTGAATTGAATATGTACAAGTTTTTATAACATGTTCGTTGTTTTTATTTTTGTAGTTAGTAAAACTTTTTTTTCTTTTTTGCATTGTATCTTAGATGTCGATTGTAATAAATAATGAAATTATGCTAGAAAAGAATGTTCTGCTTTATATTTCGCTTTTGTATATGAATGCACTGTTAATACAGTGTGTGCATAAAAATTATTCAATAAGATTTATTTTTATAAGTATAAACAAATAATACTGACATCCACACTCTAGTACACCATAAACATCAATATTATTAATTATTTGTTTATACTTATTTAGTTTTCCTTTTTCTCAAATTATTATTTATTAAGGCTTCTTTTCAATTTTTTTCTGCTATTGTAAGTGCTAGAAAGAATTCAAATAGTAATTTAAATACTGGAAATGATTTCTAACAAGAATATAAGGAAATAAAAATTATTATCAGATTTTCAAAGATAGAAACTCCAGAAAATCGAATTCTTGTTGTTTAGTACTCAGAACGCGTAAATATAATTTTGTTGAGACTACATAAAATGATAGAGCAAATAATTCTCTAAAAAATGAGATACCATTGAGTTCTTTGCAACACTTTTTAGTTGAGGTACAGCAATTTGATTGAAGGTCAAAAAAACGGATTTTCTATCAGAAATCGAAAGAAGAAAGATAACCTTAGAGGCTTCTGTAAGATTGTTGTATCTCAGCCAGAAAATGTCGTTGAAAACTCGAAAATACTTCATTTTGTAGATAATTATTTGCTCTATCATTCTATATAGTCTAAAGAAAATTATATTTACGTGTCCTAGGTGCTGAAAAACTAAAGTTTCGGTTTTCCAGAGTTTCCATCTTTAGCAATCTGATAATACTTTTTTTAAAATTCTTGTTGAAAAGTATCTTCTCTATTCAAATCTCTATATGAATTCTTTCTAGCGCTTATGGCAGCAGAAAAAACGTTGAAAATAAATCTTATTAAATAATTTTGGTGCCTACTATATATGTTAGAATATAGAATAATTCGATCACTGGTTATTTTGGTTCTAGATTATCATGTTGACAAAAAAAAGTTAAATGTATCATAGATAGAAAGAGATACTATAAAATTTAGTCAACACAACAGCTAGATACGGATTAAACTCAATTAATGAAAAAAAAAAATTACAATTAATAATTTCATAATGATTAATGATTCTATTTTATGATAATTTATTTGTCTTTCTTTGATAAATGACTTATCAGCAAAATTTTCTTAATTGATACAATTTAATTTCATAATAGTTTTGTCTTACTATTATTTCTATTTAGCTTCTATTTTTGTCTTTGTTTAGATAAGGTCGACGTGTACGTCTAGTTTAAATATATGATTCATTTTTAATTGATAAGAGTTCGAATTGAGTTATGTAGGAAAGAACTTGTCTATGAAGTTACTGTGGTAGATTGATTTTTCTTATTTACTTTCTTAAACAAACACGTCAAAAGTACACTTGCAGTGTTGAAAATGTTTTTTCTGGTTTTCATCTAAAAAAAAACCAATATCATAGTTTATAGTAAATACAGAATGTTACAGTCAAATTTTAAAATAGAAAAGTAAAAAGATTAATCAAAATATAGTGTACTGTGTGTAGTGTTTTAGTAGATTGATCAATTTATGTAAATAAAAAAAAAACAAAATTGTTCAGTATATTCTTCATAAATGTCATATAGACTGGCTAGTGATTATACTATATTAATAGACTGTAAGTCATAGAATAATAAGCATAAGAAAGCTTAGAAAACTAAAATATCGATTGAAAATATGCATCTGAATTCTCAAATCACAATACCAAATAAAGTCACATGATCAAGATAATCAATTGCATTGATGAAAGTTTACAAAGAAAATAATTATCCAATATTTCAAAAATTGAAAGCAATCGGAAAATACTAGAAATATGGTTCTTACACATAACTAATAATAGACATGACTTTCATCGCTTTTACTGTTTGTTACAATAGTATAGCCTTGATTAATTTTTTATTGAAATTTGTTAGTTTATCCAACATTTGTTTTCGATACAAATTAATAGACGCTGTTTACTTTTTTTGCGTTTGTTATATACAATGAAAAATAAATAAAACTCTTTATGCTCTCCTAAAAAATCGATCTTGGGCCAAATGTATTCAAATCACACAAAATTTTCAAGATATATTAGGACTGTAGTGGAGAGACTATGCTAAAATTTTCAGCTCTTGATCATGATGTTTTCAGGAGATATTCAATAAACAAGAGTAAAGAATAGCTGATTTGGCAATCAAAAATTCAGTGTGTTGCGGACCCTGATTCTGTATATATAATTTTTGTATTTAAAAGAGTATATCAGAATGCAGAGCTTTTTTTTTTTAAATTCTTACTTTTTATGAAGAGAAAAATGATAACAAGTTCAATATCTTGAAAAACTCTCAAAAAATGGTCATCTAATTATAGAGAATGTTTTTTTTTTATATAATAATAATAAAAACTTAATTCATAAAATAGGTGCTGTACCTTCACATGATCTAGCAAACAAAAAAAAGCAATTGGTTACAATTACGATTCTTCGAGAATATTGGGATGAACGATCAAAGAAGATTCTGAAAAACAAACAAATTTTTCAAGCAGAATGTGACAGAAATCATCACAAAAAGATGTGCCATATAAAAGTCACACCGTTTATGAAAGATCAGACTTTGACCGTATAGGTAAATTTCTATGTAAGAAATTAGCTATTAACGGATGGGCCGAAAGTTTTGATATAAAATGTTTGTTTTATTTTTCACTACTTCGAAAATATTTCTGAGTAGTCAAGAGCTACAAGTTATGATCAGAATTTTGTACTCTTTCTGAATGTAGATTCAGAAGTTTTCTTGAGACCATTGAGATGATCAATAGTTTGAAAGGAAAAATTTTTCCGTATATTTTTCTACTTTCATTATTGTAACTCGAAAATAAATGATGATACATTCATTAATAAATTAGCTTGTATAGCAGAAACTACTCTACAAAATGTACTATTGAAATTTTTTCTACAGGTCACTTCAATTTTCGTTTCTCTTAAATCTTTATATTTCAAATCAATCGACTTTTTGATCAAAAAGCGTTTTGTATAGAAAGAAGTTTTTAGCAAAGTGTCTATAATTTCCATTAGGTAAAAACCACAGCTTAGTTCAATATAATATTTTGTAAAGAAGTTTTCGCTTGACCCTTCAATAATTTTTAGCCAAAAATAAACAAAAACCTTGTCTCAAAACTTTTTGGTCTATCCATTATAAGAAATCATTTCATAAATTACTTATCTTGATGATAGTGTACTACTTTTTATCTGAGATTATATAATGATGTTTAATATTATATGATTATGAACGAACTTTTATGCTCAGTTTATTTTTCTTCAGATTAAATAAATAACATATGATACAAAAGTTTTTTTTTTTTCATAAACACGCTTCTAGAAAGCAAAAAAAGAATTGTTTTTATTGTTTTATCACAGAAACTTCAAAACAAACGATTTGTCTTTAATATTCACAAAATTGTTTTTTTGATGTCAATCAATGTTTTTTCGACCAAAATGAGAACTAATAGTCGATTGTTAACATTGAAACATTCAGACAGCTTAAGCTGACTTATATTACTCTGATTAGCAATGGGTTTCATTAGTTGTTTAATTTTTAACAATGATTTTTTTTTTTACTGAATAACTACTTTTCTTTCTGAAAATTTTGTTCGTTTATGTTGTAGATATATGATCAGTGCAATAAATGACTGTTTTTACGAGATATTTCTTATTAATTAATAAAAACCTTCGAAAATTTCTCATTTCTTTTTATCTTATCGCTTTCATTATGAATGCGTGACGAAAAAAAAATTATATACAGTTCTTAAGAGGACAAAATTTTCATATCAAAACGATAGAAAGATAATTTTACTTTCCAAAACCGTGTCTGTGAAGAAACATACAGATTGATATTTTACTTCATTACCTTTGAATAAAATAATTTCAGATTGATGAGTAGAAATATTTGACTTATTGAAATAAAATAAATTTTGTTGAAATAATAGTAGATGATTATCAACATTTTTACTTTCAAGATCGATTCTTATTTGAATTAGACAATAGATTATCATTTTGAAGATGTTAAATTTCAATTGAATTCGCTTGTTTTTTCAATCTATAAATAAATATTCCAAAGATTTTGAATACAAGAAATTTGTTAAAATTATTTGTTATCCTTCTAACTGTTGTATTGATTGCAATACCTGTTGATCTACGAAATGTTTGAAGGAATATAACATTCACTATTTTCGGTTATATAACCTGTTCTTTTTTGTTTTTACATATAACAGTTACCTTGAAAAAGTCGAGAACGTATGTATTCCCATATCTTACGTGGATTCACCTCTTCCAATCATTCCTTCTGAAGATGTACAGCGAGAAGCACTAAATAGAAAATCTCGAGTTGCGATTAGAATATCTATTTGTATCGGTGGATGATCTATTTACAGTGACACTAAAACTTTATGTACTACGATATATTAAAACATGAATTGAAGAATATCTACAAATCAGACTTAGAACATTCACTCTTTCTCAAGGATATATTTTATATTGGAATGATTTTTAGAAAGAATGAGATTTTTTCAAACAGAATAGAGTAAAAAAAAAAGTTAACAAAGAGATATGAAAAATACTTTTGATAAAATGCATTAGTTTCATGCAACAGTGGATCTCTTATAACATCTTCCATTCTCATGCTTTATCTATATTTCAACAGTGATAAAGCACGTGCTTTAGAGAGCTTCATCTATGATAATTAGTATCACATGCACCTTATCTCATTCTATTTCTCAACTCTTCTTCATGTAAGCATAACATTATTAGTTTATTTTTATTTTTATTTTTTTGTTTCAATATTTTCTGTTATAACATAAACTGTTTCACTATTATAGAAATCATTGAAAATTGTACGATTTTCATAGATATTCTGGAAAGTAAAATGATTATTCGTACTCATGATATAAAGAAATAATAGAACTTAGAAAATACTGATCATTTGTAGCACATATATTTCATTGACCTTCGACATTAGAAATATCAAATAATTATTCAAGTAATGATTTTTTGCTAAATAGAAAAATACAAATTTCTCATTAAAAAAACCATTTGTAATTGTATTGATATCTTATTTGTTGCTGATGCCCTTGTCCATAATACTATCGTAAAAAATCTAAAACCATCAAATATCAACAATAGAATAATGATCAAATCATTAATAGATTCTTGAGTTATCAAGGATAAGAAATACTAAAATAGTTTTATTAGAAAATTCTATTCAAGATATAAGATGATATATTTTATATAATATAATTTCATTATTCAAACTAAATCAAGGTTCTTTTTCTTCTATAACGTACACAACAGATGTAGTTGAAAAACATTTTGATCTTTTATTAAAAATATTCAAGTAGTATCTATTCTGTCATACCAATAGAGATTGGCAATGATAGCTAAATTTGGTCGATTGTGACAATATAATCTATGATATTTTCTTTTTGTGAAACATGATCTTAAGGAAGTGCTGAAGTATAGAAGTAAAAATTTAGATTTACCCACTCCTTCGTCTTCATAGTAGAGAGACGGGGTCGATTTTAATTGGAAAGAATCTGAATCGACTCTATCTCTGCTCCATGTACCATGACAGATACCTTATCAATATCTCCTTTTCTCGTCGCGTCACATACCGTGACAGACGATGATATATGATCAAAGGCCATATATCAATAACGTATCGTTGTAAAATATCAATCACTTTCTTATGGTAGTTTTGGAGGATAAAGTAAAAGGATGGTGAAGAAATATGTCTTAATATAGATAGAATATAACGATGTTCCTGTAATTAACACGAGCAGCCACATTGTGTTTCGTATTTAAAATCTATAGAGATTGTGCTAACAGGTTTTTTCAAAAGTTCGTATAATCGATGTATTTATAACAACCTTCTTTAGAATATTCACACAATACTTTATAGAGACATAAGATATTTTAAAAATGAGATAATTCAAGATTGGTGTTCTATGTCTATCTACTTACTTTATTTCTTACTTCATTGAATCTACATTAATAAATAAACATTATTTAGTACATAGTTTTATTTATGAATATACGTCATCAAAAAAAAAAAAGTTATTAAATGTATGTCTCTGTCTGTCTGTATGTTTTCATTGATAGGAAATCGATCAATATATATATATACTGATTATTGTTCGAGATATTGTGAAAAGGAACCGCCGTATGATCATCCTGGATAAGGTTGCTGTCCACCACCACCACCACCACCACCAAATAAACGTTGCAAAACACTTTGACCAGAACTGGATGGAGGTTGTTGGGGTGGTGGTGGTGGTGGGAATGGTGGGGGTGGTTGTTGTCCACCACCACCACCACCACCAAATAAACGTGACAAAACACTTTGACCACCACCGGATGGCGGTTGTTGAGGAGGAGGATAAAATGTATTCGGTGCACCAGGTTGCATCGGATTGTATGGAGGTTGATAAGGAGGAGGACCAAAAGGAGGAGGACCAAAAGGAGGTGAACCAACACCCTGTGCAGCTGGTGGTGGATAGCCCGGAACGTCTGAAGACGGTTGATAATTACGTATAGCATCCCAAACATGTGATACAGCTTGATTTCCTTGTCTATATGCTCCAAATGTTGGATCTGAGAGTAGAAGTTTACATGCCGAAACAATATCACCAACATTGCGTGATCGATGATCATGATCATGATCATGATGGTGATGTGAAAAAACAGGTATACCACATTTCTCAAGATTATCATTAACTTCACGAATTTCACGAAGAGAAAGTTCGGATGCACATTTTTTATGATGATCATAATGATGACGATGACAACTATTCGAACGAATTCTATAGCAATTTGGTGATAAAACTCCATCATAACTATAATCGTCAAGTATAGATGCACGTTTTAAACATTTTAATGTATCATCATATTTTGGAGTAGTACAAATTTCAATATCTTTATGATGTCGATCACGTGCTAAACAATCACTTATACAATCTTCTAATTGCGGATATGTACCACAGCCCAAAAAAGTAGTACGTCCACTATGTAAATCAACTTTTTCAAAAACACTTTTATGTTTTCTTCCTCCACGACTATGTGTAACATATATTGGCGTTGGTTCTTCCCTTTCTATTTCACGTGCACTAACTCGAACACAAATTGTCGGTGTTGTTAAATATTTTGATTTCGATTGTGTTTTTGTTTGATGATGATTTGTTTGTCCAACTTTTTTCTTTTCATTAGTATTTATTCGATGTACAGTTGTTTGGTAAGCAGTTGGATTATTAGATTTTTTTTGTACATTTCTAGAATGTGTAGTTGTTTTTGGGATCGATGCAAAAGGAGTACTACTTTTTGATGCTGAAGCTGATTTTGATATTAAAGCAAAAGCCGATGGAATAGGAAATATTGGTAGTGTTGGTGGTGATGAAACTAAATAATTTCAAAAATCAAGTTTTAGATAGTATTCAATATCTGATAGTTCATTAATACTTACTGTTATCGTTATTATTTTCATCAGAAATCGATGAATGATGAGATAAACGTTCGCTTAGCTCATTTGCTGGTCCAGTACGTATAGAGCCAGATAGAACTGACTCAGACAGTGACCGCGATGAATGTTGTTCCCCACTTAACATTGACTTTTGTCTATGAAAAAAAAAACTCACTTGACTGATATTTCGACTATGATACGCACGACCCAAGGGAAGAGAGGAGACGACGTTGCGATTATAACACGAGCTAGTAGATAAAATAGGTCCTTCAAATCTAACAAAAGCCTTCGTTCTCTACTTTTTTTTCTTTCTCGTTAATTCACAATATATAAAATAATGTTGTTTTCAAATCAATCAAGGTGGCCCTGTGTGGTTATGATGATAAGAGACGATGGCGATAACAGAACTATTGAGAAAAGAAAAAACAAACGACCATGAGCAAAGCAAGGTATGCGATAAATATATTATTGATACGCTTCGAAGCTCTTTCGTTCTTTTTTTTCCCCATTTTATATCAATGCTACCACTACGCGTTGACCTTCGTCTAATATTTTATGGAACACGTGTCTTGTATTTTTTCAATTAGAGAAAAGAAAATTTTATATTTTTAAAAGATAAAAAGAAAATAGATACATTAATAATTATCTATAACTTCATCTATCCAGTCAATATCCGTTGAAACAGATGCAAATGCATTATCATGATTAACATTTTGTGAACATTCTTCAAGACCATAACTAGCTACACCAAATATATACCATTTCCATTGTGTTCGATTTCTATTTAATTTAATACCAGCACGTATCATTAAACCAGCGCCTGAATCTCCACTACAAATATTATTTCCACGATCATTTCTTCCACATATATGTAATTTATGATTGATCATTAAATTTCGACATGATTTTGGAGCTACTTTTAATCTTGCTTTTCGTGGTATATTAACAGCTGTTGAATCTGGTGATGAATGACCCCAACCAGCTGTAAATGCTAATGTACCATCAGCTAATTTATCTGTTCGTTCTGGTAAACAGGCAATACCAATTGAATGTGATAATGGTACAGGTTTTTCTAATTTAATCAATGCTATATCATGTATTGGTGCTGGTGATAAAATACTAAGACGAAATTTTGGATGAATCAAATATAAAATAGGTTTTGCTACATGTTCATTTAGGCTACTGGTTGAGCGATCATAATGACCCATATATAAAGTAATACCATTTGTTGCATAAGGACTATTTTTCTTAGTATCAAACATACAATGAGCAGCTGTTATGATCCATTGTGGATGGATAAGTGTTCCAGCACAGAGTGTTACTGTACGTGAGAAAATATCCGAACGACTTTCTATACGAACCTTAAAAAGCAAAAAAAAAGATTTTGTTTTAATGTATGAGAAATATTTGATTGTATAAAATACTTACAAGCCAAGGATATTCAGCAGGACGTAAAGTATTTTTAACACTTGTGCTTACTTTTAATTGTAATGCTTTATTTACAATTGAATTATCTTTTTTATCAAATATTCCACATTGTTCAAAATCGTATTTTTCGGTTGGTTCAATTTCTTGTAAGTTAGGACTTTTTATTATTGGAACACAATCAGGTTCTCCACAAGGATCAATTAACATTCGACTTCCTCCTTTAATTGTACGAAAATGAAAACAATTTTTACATGATGGAGAAGAAGAAGAAATCTAAATAAACATATAAAATCGAGAATGTTTCAAAGAAATAATTTTCCAACTACTTTATCTCTTGAAAATATTGATGGAAGAGATATATATACAACACGTTCCGTGCGATTTTCTGATGGTACATTTATTGACAATGATGACGATGGATCAGCATTCTATTATTAAATAAAATTCTATAAAATAAATATTATATTTATTAGACTTACACAATAATAAAAAATAGTAATGAATAATAATAATAAAATGTTTCTCGACATTGTCTCGTCTATCCGTACGTAATACCATATGAAAGAAGGAATCAAGTTTGTCTTTGATTATAAAATAGTTTTATCACGTAGTTCTTTTTTTTTCCCTCACATTCTATTTCATACATCATTCTTACTCATGAAATGAAAAATGCATGACGATGTAATTCAATGCTTTATTTTATTTTTTTCAATTAGTATTAAAAGATTTTATTTTATCACTACTTTTGCACATCTATATAATACACTGTATCTATTCGCACGAAGTAGCAAGTAAACATCAAAACAAGATGAGAAAGACCTTCTAAAAAAAATATTTGAAATTGAATATTGATGTGTCTATGATATTTTATTTTATTGAGATCAAAATACAACACACACAAAAAAAAAAGAAAGTCTAATGATCAATCGATGATTTAAGTGTTGTCATTTCTTCCTGTTCTGCATTCGTTGATATTTGGTTTCTTGTTTCTTTTTTGGATTTTAAATATAAACTCCAAAGTTGTATTACATGTCCAACCATTACTATACACAAACATAAAATCACTAACCATGCCTAAAATAATATGGAATTGCATATTTCAAAGAAATTTTTAATCGACAATATTTACTCTCCAAGCATATATTGGATTTGTTGCAAGACGTGTTAAACCGTATGTAACAAAACTAACAATACCTGCTGTAGTCCACATTACTCCAAGAAGACTACCGATATATTGAGGTGGAAATCTGTAGAAAAAAAAAACATCTAGATTAAAGAACAAAGTTTCATTTTATATTTACCTTGTAGTGATAACTGCTTGACATCCAGCAACGAGCATTGTACGTGAAAAGAGGAAAATCAATATAGCAGCTATAGGAGCAGCTATTGATCGAAACATACAAACAATACAAAGTATTATTGTTGCTAGCCAAGTTATTGTTTGTAAAATAGAAATATTCAGCATTCGTTGAGAACGACCTTGAAAAAAAATTATATTAAAAAAAACTCTTGTTAGTACAGTCCATTTTGGAGCTGAAATGTGAAACTCACATATGTTCTTTAGCCTCAATAAATTAGTGCAAAATAGGTGAAGTGAAAAATTTCTCATAGACTAGAGTTCTATTCGAAGATAATTGATCAACAAATTAAAGATTTGTGTTATTTATTTCTGCATTTCAAACAGAATTCTTTTTTTCTTTTTCTTAGTTTAACATTATTATTCTAAGCATTGAATTACATTGTAAATCAGCCTCTTTTGCATATCTATCAAATCTACAGCAACATGTCTTAACCCATTATTAATATATCTCGATTAACGCACAAACACTGATATTGATTATTTTCCAAAGTTCTAATTTTGATCAATTCGCACTTTTTATATTGATTATAATTATGACAATTGTAGCAAATCAATGCATTGTTAAGATCTTGAATATAAATTTTTTGTCTACACAAAAATCAAAAACTGCCCTATTTTGAGAACATTGACACACATATTCCAACCATTCAAATTTCAATGAAGACTATAGAATATTCTAGAATATTCAACCTGATGTCATTAATTCCGTCCAACTTCTTTTTCCTCGATTACTAATGTCTTTATCACTATCTCCTTCAAAAATATATGTGAGTTCCACAGAAAAAAAAACAACACGATTTTCTACAAACCTTGATCGGCTTTATAATCAATAATTAAGCCACATATTGGTGCAATAAATATACTCAATATTGCACTCATATTATATGCGAATGTAAAACGATTAGCTAAAGCAAAAGAAAAAAAAATCGAAATATTAATTTTAAAAAATTGATTCTAACCTAAATGTAAATTATGTCCAGTTAAATGCAGAACCCATGGAAACCAAACTACAGGTAAATATGCTACAGTAAGAAGAAGACAACTAAGAAAAAGTGTTACAACAACAAAAATTGGATCTGTTAAATGTCGAGCTAAAGAATCGTCTGATGTTCTTATTGCAACTAAACAAATATATATATATATATATTATAAAAACAAATAATTAAACTTTAATTTTTACCATCTTCATTTGTTGATAATTTTCTTTTATTCGATACATTAGCACACTTAGAATGCCAATTAAGAAAAAGCATTGCACTACCAAACATTAAAATTGAAAATGAAGCCCAAATAAATGCTAATGTTGATAGTGAAATCCAATTTTTCTCGATAAGAATCTTTTTGTTTTTTCAAAAACAAAAAACCCAATCATTTAAATACAAATATGAAACATGACACAATTTACTTGAAAATTTGCATACCAAACAGAACCACCAATTTGAGCACCAGATATCAATGCTCTAGAAATAGAATTATAATAAAATATTGAATTATAAATATAAATAACTTACGTAACTAAACCTCGTGTTTTAGTAAAATTTGCTGATATTGAAAATGATGATAGTAAAACACACATTCCAGCTAGAGATGAAAATATTGTATGCGATAAGATAAGCCAATCATAACCTAAATTTAGAAATAATAAAAATATTAAATAAATCTTTAATAATTAATTATTACCAGGTTTTAAAAATGCTAATGAAAACCAACTAATTAAATGAAAAACACTAAAGAAAAATCAAAAGTAGCAAAACAAAAAAGATTTCATTAACAATCATATTTTTTTTTTGTTACATTGCAATCATTTTAAGAGAACGTGGTCCAAAAAAATCTGCAATCATGCCAACAACAACAGCTGGTAAATTATAAAAACCAATACCTAATGCAAAAGCAAACTAAGAATCAATAATAATTATTTAATTGAATTTTATTATTAATTTAACTTGATATTCATCAATTTGTCCTCGACAATCTTTTGTTATAGTTTTTGTATCATTTGAAATAATTTTTTCTGATATTATTTTACAACGAGATTCATATATACCATAATGAGGTAAAACACTGAATAAGGAACCAAATCCAAATATACTATTTTGAGAAAAAATGATTATATCTCATAGAAATTTATTTTATATAAATACATACTTTCCTGCAACTAGATTAGTTTCAATAACAATCCAAATAAGTCCAATTATTTTAAAAGTCGATGTACTCCTTGATTCATTTGTATCCTAAAATTACTCAAATTTCTTTTTCGAAATATTAGGTCATAATTTTTGCTTTACTTTCACCGCCATTGCAAATGATTTCTTATCAAATAAATACGAATCTAGAGCGAAACACGTACTCTGTAAATAATAGATAAGAACTTGTTGTATGTTTCTGTCATAGCTTGACACTTTCTCCTTAAATCACAAGTAATAATTATCAGTAAGAAAATGCTTTAGAGACAAACGAAGAAGAAAAAAAACTACGAATCCCATTGCCCGTCAGTTAAACATACATTCATATAACAAAAAAGCAAAAGGTAGAATAGTAAGAGAATATGCGTACATTATCAATGTCGAAAGAAAAAAAAATCCAAAAGAACGAACAGATTCCGTCTATATAGCAAAAAAACATGTTCTATTGTCGCTTTTTTTTGTCCTATATTAGGCGATTATAATGCGCGACATTTGATCTAATATAGTCCTATTCTAAATGTTCATATTTTATGTCAAAATATATCAGAAATGCTTTAATTATTACTACATTTTTACATATTTTGATAATTAAAGGTTAACAGATGGAAAAGTAAAGCATAAAAATTTATTAACAAAAAAAAGGAGCTTTGTTAATTGTTGAAGAATTAAAGTAATTATTTTTACGTAGTTATTGATCATTTTCATTGTATAAGATATAAATAAATGACAAAACACAATGACATAATATGTAGAAAATTTATGTTGTATACGATGAAATAATGAAAGATTTATTTGAATTGTTTTATCAAAATATCACTTCAAATTGATACACAATTTGTGGTTAAAACCAAAAAAGAAAACCTATCGAAATGAAAATTATTGATATCATTGTTATACATAAATATTGTTAAGTTAACTAATGACAAAATTTTTTTTTTTCCATTTTTGAGACTTATCAACTCTATAAAAAATAATTAACCAAATCCTGTAAGATCATGTATATTCTATCATTGTTCGATTCAAATAATCGTTTACTTGTGTTCGTATTTAAATTCGAAAAATATTTACCAAGTAATACTTTAAAGGTAAAACAGTCTAATATATATAATCACTATCGAATAAAATCTATTTTTATATTATAATGACAAGTCATGTATATATTACTATAAGAAAACTATTTTCTCATTAACAATATTTTGTATTTCAACTAACCTGTAAATTATCAAGATTAGAGTCACGCAAACATCTGAATTTATGTTGTTGGTTTTTTTTTCTTTTTAAAACTCATTATTATTAAAAAAAAATATTTATTTGATTTATCCATCGAATAAATAAATCTTATTAAATGTTGAAAAACCTTTCCTCTTAGTTTTTATTTCATCATATTCAACAAAACACCAAAATTATATTAAAAAAAAAAGAAAACAATGGAAAAAAAACTAAATTTGGTGTTATTGTTAATATTTTCTTTTTCTTCTTGTTTTTTTTTGTCTAAATTTTAATTAGACGATAATAAAATTTCTTTGCAATTTGATGCTAATTGTCGAACAATATCACTTTCATTTGATTGACAATTGATTAGTGATTGTTCAGTTTGTTTTTTTACATCGTCAGATATTTTTGAACCAACTGCTGCTAAACAAATTTTTAATGCTAATAAATATGTTTCTCTATAATAAAAATACAAACAATGAAATTGTTTAAAAAAAGAAGAAATTTTAATAAAAAAATTTTTTTTTTACTTGAATGATGAATCATCATTCATTTTTAATCCATTTAAAAGTTCAACGAATATTGGATCAATTCGTACATGAATGTGACTTAGTAATCCTAAAGCATTACCAGCTTTAACACGAACTTGACGTGCTGGATCATTAAGACCTTTAAGAAGTGTTGGTTGAAGTTGAGGTAAAAATGGTTTTAATTGAACACCAACCTAAAATATATAATGATCTCACTTATCTACTATTGAATGATATACGAGTTAGAAAATGAGATTTTTCTATTCTTTATTTACAACATACTGACCGTTTTTAAATAATTTCATTATCGATAGATAATAGAAATATGTGATTTCGAAGTCAGAACTAATGATTTCATATTATAAAAGAATAATCAAGACTAACGATTCCGACACGACCCTGAAGATGAAATACTTGATTTCAATCCAAAAATAGCTGTCTTTGCAAGTGTCTAACCACAAAATATCTTCTGAAATGACTCATTTTTCAAAAAAACAAATTCATGATAAGTAGGTATCTAGCTCTCTATATAAATAAAATAACAATATAACCGCAAAGAAAATATCAAATTAACAATAAATACATTTTTTATATCATTCTATACGAATGAGTCATTTCTACAGTGAAACGACTTCATCCATCTTAATAACATAATCAGCACTTGCATAGGCTATTTCCATGGATAACTCAACACCAACTCTAATGAAATAGTGTCAAAGAGTAAAGAGTTAGACACAATGTAATTATTTTTATCACAAGACAAAATGATTTTATTAATATTTATTGTCATTTTATGAGTCAATGCATGTCATGATAAACAAATAATGACAATTCGTTATATCGTTTCTATTCGTTCTAATAATAATTTGTAGTGCAAACATACATACAAAACAGTATAAAGAAATAATTAAAAACTCACATATATTTTCAAAGAAAATAGCAAGTGTAAGTTCTAAAGCAACATTTTACAGTTTTCCGCGCCTCCGAGAACAATAGACGTGAGATTCTTTTCCCAAAGTTCCTTAGCGATAGAAAAAGGCGCTAAACGACAGAACTTACAAGCAAACTATTTCAAGTGATAAATCGTTTTTGAGTTTGGACTCTATGCATAAAGTAGACCTCAGCGAGATATGAAACCTCCCAAAAGGATGAATACCCTTAGACCTTCCTTTCCGAGTTATTGTCATGGCAAGATATGTACCAACAAATCGAATGATGGTATTTCGACCTCGAGATATGAAACTTTCAAACACCACTCATATCTTGCAAAAGGTGCAAGAAGCCCAGATTTTTGGAAGCTCAATATCTGGGGAAGAATACATTCTTTTGAGCTTTGAGTTTCATATTTCAACTCCAAACGAGCTGTGCTAACAAGTTTTTATTAGAGAATCAAATTAGAATCGATGTTTTATTTCGTTTTTCTATTTCTAAAAGAATTTTAACTTACTTTTCCCATAAATGTACTTAATGTTTCAAGAATAGCTACTTTAATATCAGTACTAAATCGTTCACCTAATACACGAATTAATGGACCTGTCACATTCATAATTGATGATTTAAGAGCTTCAGCACTATAAGAAGAACAAAACAAAATCGATAAACATTAATATAAACAAACAAAAAGAAATCAATTTTTCATTACTCCGAAAGATTAATTGCTTCATTTAAACCATTCGCACCAGATTCACGTAATTCTGGAGGACCATTAAGAATACATTCTTTATATATCGGTAAAATACATCCAATACCCTATTAATAAAAAAAAAAAACTTTTTTGTTTTTTTTGATTTAAAATAAAACCTTTTTCGGTATGCATAAACCAGAAAGTCGACCACGTTCTCGACTATTTGATTGTGCAATACGTAATGCTTGTCGAACAATTGGTAAACGTTTTTGTAATTCAAGTTGATCCATATCCTATATATTTGTTTGTTATAAACGAAAAAGAAAAAATTAAGAAATTTTTAAATTTACTTTAATAATAACATCAACACAATCCCATGCTGTATTAAGTATTTGTTCATTATCATCATTAAATAAGCTAATACCAATACGAATAAGATCATCAATATATTCTTGATATGAACTTTTTGATTGTTTACAAAATGATAATAATAAATTAATTGTTACTAAACGAATGTTAACTTTTGATGAACGTGAAAATTCTTGTGATTCACGTATAACAACTTGTATACCTTCAGGATCATTAATCTAATAAGAAAAATAATCATTAATAAATAAAAAACAAATTTTAACACATACAGCTGCTAATAATTGTTCAGCATAATACATATGTTGTTGTTTAGCTTGAGGATCTTTTTCTTCAGCAATATGTGTAATAACAGCTTGAATAATACGACTTAAATGTCTTACTAATGCATCACCAGCAACTAATGTTAAACTTGCTAATGCTTTTATATCAACTGGTGATTGTATAAGATGTGGAACAAGATATGGTAAAACAACACGAGATTTTAATTGCATTATACGTTGTAAAGCATCAAGAGCATAATCACGTTCAGTTTCTTCTCGTTCTTGTTCTTCATCTTCTTGTTGACGTTCGGTTCCATTTGTTGTAGTTGATATTGTATCATTTTGCATAACATTTAATAAATATGGTAAAATATCATCTAATGCTTGTGTACCAATACTTGAATGAAGATTTTCAAATGTTTTAGCAGCTGATTGACGAACTTCAACTAATGGATCAAGTAAAGCACGTCGTACTGTTGGAATTATTGTATTTGAAAATGCAATAATCTAAATTAATGAAAAATAAAATTATTTTTCATTAGAAAATTAAATTATCAAAATGGATTTATCTTTGGAGAATGAACAATTGCGAACGGAAATTTGCCTATTGAAGCACTTGCTCGTCAGATATGTTAACTATCTGAAAAACTCGGTATTAATTTACAAAGTCTCTTCGAGATATAGATTCTTTTCCATGGATAGTATACACAACAAGATTCATATCTCGAAGAGACTTTATTCAAAAGTTCTGAATTTTTTTATGGAAGTTAATCTATTTAAGTTCTGTATATGCGCTAAGTTTCAGATCAAAATATGAGTTTTACAAAAACTCGATAGGTTAGTCAAATCTTAATAGGAACCGAAAGCTTTTTAGTGTTTTTATTAGAATCCTATGTAACATCTGTAGACATAAAACTTTGACACTTCGAAAAAAAAAAGAGTCAAATAGAAGACTGTATAAGATACAATGATAATTATTTCTTACATAATCTCGACTGCATGCTGCCATAATTTCACTAAGTCCAATACAAACACCTTGTCGTTGATCACTTTGTGGTGAATCGAGACCTTTTTCAAGAATAGGAATTATTTCAGGTAAAACACGTTCACCTAATTTTCGAACTAAATCACCCAATGTTCTTGCAGCAATCTAATTAAAAACACATGTTTTTTTTTTTTTACAAATAAATCTAATTTTGTTCATAAATACTTGTCGTTTATCAAAATTTGAACTTGCCAAACAGCCTAATAAAAGTGTAAATAATGTTTGTAAAATTTCTCTTAATGTACGTGGTGTATTTGATATAATTGTTTTCCATACATGTAAAGCTGATTGTCGTACTGTTAATGCAATATCTGATCGACCCATATATAAACCTATTTAATTCAAAATAATTATTTTAAAACAGGACAAAAATTTTTTTTGATTTCTACCTGAAAGAACTCTATCACGTCGATCTCGTCCTAATGAATGTGTTATAGATTGTAAACCATATTCTGTACCAAAATTATCATCTTCATCAACACTTTCTGTTGTTGCTTTTCCTGTTACACCCGATACTTTAAATAATAACTCTCCAAGTAATAAAACTGAACTATAACGTATACGCCAATTATCATCAAAAAGACCTTGTTCAAGTTCTGGTACAAATAATGATATAGCTGTTTCAGCATAACTATTAACAATACGTTGACCAGCTTTAAGTGCTGTATCACGAACAAATTCTGTTTCATCAGCTAAACCCTAAAGAAAAGAAATTTTAATGATTAAAAAAAAACAATGTTTTTTGTTTATTTTTGTCTTCTTACTTTTAAAATCGGTGGAATTATTCTTCCAACATATGGAACAAATTTTTCACCAAAACTAATTGGTAAATAAATAAACATCATCATATAACCATCTCGAACATGTGCAGCTAAATCAATTTGTTGTGATCGTTCAATAATTTCTTTCATAGATTTTTCAAGACGATCAGCACCAAGACCAAATATAACTTCACTTAAACCTTGTGCAGCACCTGAACGATCAACTGGACTTGATTCAAGTACAAGATGTTCCATAAGCCATGGAACAATTTCTTGAAATGCTTCTTCACCCATAGCACGAACCATTGAACCAAGTGCATGTGCTGATACAGCACGTACTTCAGGAACAGGATCAAGTAAAGATAATTTTAAACCTGGAAGAATATTTGGTAAATATGGAGCAAGATCCTATAAAAAGAAAAAAAATTTCCAAAGAAAATGTTTTTTTTCTGTTTTTGTTTTGATACTTTACTTTTGAATCAGTTAATGAATAAATATTTCCAATAATTTGTGCAGCCATTTTTCTTGTTTCTGTTGAACGATTTTGAAAAGCACGTTCAATAACAGGAATAATTAATGCAAGAGATGGTGCATCAATAAAATGAACAAAACGTGTTTGTATTAATGTATGAAGTGATGCTTGAGTTTTTTTAGTTGGTTCTTGTAATGCATCAAGTAAAACAGGTACAATTGCTAGATGAATACAAAACAAAAAGAAAAAGAATATATATATATTAAGAATAAAATAAAATCTTTACCTTGAATTTCAGGATTTTTTATTACAGAACCTATTTGTTTTAATGCTTGTGTACCACTTTTTTGTACACGTTGATGAGAATCAGTAAGTACTTCAATTAATTTTGGAACAATACTTGGTAAACATGTTGATAATTGTTTTGGAGCACAATGTGCCATTGCACCTAAAAAATTTCATAATATATATATACATATATATATATATCAAAAGAAGATTGATTTATTTTTATTATAGACATCATCAGAAGATATTAATTGCAATGATGTTTTTCTTTTGATAACATATAATCATGTTAACAAGCGAATAAGTTATGTTATTACAATGCTTTTGTAACCATCATTTCATATCTATTCGAAATATATGAATCATGACAATATGACATTCGATACAAGTCTTACACGATCAGAAAAAGTATTGTTCTGAATGAAAAAAGAGGTTGGGACTAGGATCATCTGGTTCGTAACTGTAGATTATTTTTGTTGGTACACGAAAAGAAATTGTCTTAATAAAATAGCTTGAGATTTAATTATAGTTTTCACATTGATTGTAATCATTGGCGTATGCCAATATTCGTTTAGTCTGTTTAAAAAGTCCGTGCGTGTGACTGTTTTTTTGAATAACTCGAGAACGCAAACAGCTAGAGACCTGCGATTTTCACCAATTGAAAGAGGAGGAGTTAGGGTGTCTTTCTCTCTGATAATGTCTCAGACGAAATTCTTTTAAAACCGATCATCTTTGAAAAATATAGAATAGAATGCACGAAAGTGACATACAATACACATAAAGTTTCGATTGTGGCCTTTGATTTAGATAGAGAAACTTCAGATCTATCGTTCAGAACATAATACACTTTCTTACGTTTCATTACATTTTCATCGAAGTATCCAGCTGTTATGACAAAAAATGCAAAAACGTAGTAAAACATAGTAAAATTCCCTATTATTTGTGCATGTAAATACATGATTTCATTTGGTCAACGTTAGAATGCAATTAGAGAGTCATTTGGCTGCATCTTGAACTATAGATCTGAAGTCCCTGTATCTAAATCAAAGGTCATAAGCGAAACTTCATGTGTATTGTATGTCACTCTCATGTATTCTATTCTATATTTTTCAAAGATGATCGATTTTAAAAGAATTTCGTCTGAGGCATTATCAGAGAGAAAGACGCCCTAACTCCTCCTCTTTCGATTGGTGAAAATCGCAGGTCTCTAGCTGTTTGCATTTTCGAGTTATTCAAAAAATAGTCACACGCACAGACTTTTTAAACAGACTGTAGTTTCAAAGGATAATAACTTAAAGATCAGTAAGTTTCATCTGCATAATTATTTTCAATGTGTTTGAACTTAACTGTCGTAATGTAATTAAAAAAAAAAGATTCTTATAGAAGAATATGAATTTTGTTTAAAATATTTATGATTCTTTGAGATCTATGTAACATGTGGGAATAGAAATCATCTTTGATTGAGTTTCTGCTATCAATGATGATGAACAAGGGAATAATTTCAATGAATCAACTGCTTTCTTTAAAAAAAGAAATATTCAATTGTAGGTGACCGATTATGCTGATTCTGAATATAAACATGAGAAACCTTTACTTGGGTTTCATATATCGATTTTTCACACTAATAAACATATGACCAAAATTGTTTTGAATCTGCTCAGATTATAGAGTATATCGATTTGTCAAAGAGACAATAATTGCTTCGGTATTCTGAAAATGAGTGGTAAATAAAATAATTATTACCAAGTAATTCAACAGCTCCGCATTTCGTTCTCCATAAATCTGATTCTAATCCTTTCAAAAGTCCCGGTAAAACAATTTTAACACCGTGACTTGTTAATTTGCTCATAATAGCTCTTGCACAATCTTCAGCAGCTTCACGAACTTTAACATCATTATCACCAAAACATAAAAGTAAATGTGGTAATATATTAACAATATAGACTTCAAAAAGTCGACCTAACATTGATGTTAACATTTCCAAACCAAAAAGTGCACCTAATTAAATAAATAAATCAAAATTTATTAAAAAAATTTAAATTATTTTTTTTCAAATATAAAACCTTCTCGTCGTTTAGCATTTGTTTTATCTTGAATAGCATCAGTTAATTCATTAAGAACATTATATTGTTTAACAGCAAGAATACCTAAACCTTTGATAAAACCAGCTAAACCATAAGCAGCTCCTTAAAAAACAAAACAATAACATATTCAAAAATTAATTTTGATATTTTAAATAAAACCTTTTTTCTCGGCATAATCTTCTGATTGAAGTAAAACATTAAGTAATTGTTGAACATAAACTCCAGCTTCATCTTTAATAGCTGGTACTAATGGTGGAAGACAATCAGCAACAGCAGCTTGAACCTAAATTTAAAAAAAAATAATATTTAAAAATTTGTTCAGTTTATTTCTTTTGTTTGATTTACTTGTTGTGATGGTGTATTTAATGTTGATATAAGTTGTCCAAGAATATTTTTCACTTTTGTACTATCTTTATCCATATCTTTAGCTAATTTACCCATAAGAATAACAACATTTTGACGAACAGAATCATAATTAGCTGTTTTAGGAGCTTCTTTAAGAAAATCTTCCATGATTTGTAATAACATTGTTAAATTATCCTTAAATTAAAACAAAAAATGCTGATCGTGCAATCTATGAGAGACTAAAATGTGAAACACGAATGCTTCGATTGATAAATTTCAACGCATTGTTATGTTTGTAATGAAAAATATCATTTGTAATATGTTACAATGAGTTTGAAAACGAATCCAAGGACAAGTACAGTAAAAGGTCTCTAATATTAGCATTATCGGGACCGATCAAGAGTGCTCATTATTGCAGAATTTTCCATTTCTTTTTTTGACAATCTATAAGTGTTCCGTTGCAATCGTTTTTTTTTGTTTGCACAAGATAATCTTTTTCTCCTTTCGAATAATTTATTAATTCAACTTTTTTAATCAACAGTAAATCAGTATGTATTGATATGATTTGATGTTACTAGTTATTAACACACACACAAAAAAAGATGAGATGTTAACCTAAGCACTATTGCTATTTTTTAACGTTGTTTTTCTTCTTTTAAATATCTACGGCTAGTCCATTGCTTTTTCCTATGTGTCTCATAATTGCTTATTAAAAAATCATTTTTTTTTCTTATTCTTTACGTGAGTGATAGAATATCTGTTGCCAACATTACCGAGTTTGTTATAGCTCATGGGATCAGAAATAAACGCCCATTGTTCAGCATAAGGAGATGCTTGCCATGAAGAGGTTCTAATGCATCTTAAATTCAATATTCTTTCATAATAATTCCACTGAAAATTTTAGTTCAGAGATTAACTAGGGAGTCATCCCAAGTAGCATCCTTGCATTTGAGATGAATTACCCTTCATTAGGGTGAGTCTGTTGAGTCTAGAAGGATCCCATCCAATGCGTTATCCTTCTGGTCACAATTCGTTTGTTCGACTTTTTAATAAGTATCGTATCACGAATAAAAAGTTCAATGATACAATCATAACTCCCTAAAGAAAGCGCATGACAAGGAATCTTTCTACTCTCAACAGATCCTATCTAATGAAGGGTGTTTCATCTCAAATGGGAGGTACCCTCGTAATACTGTGATAGAGAAAGACGTTGCTAAGGTGTCCGAATTTCTACTCTGTTACTTCAGAACTTCTTTAAGGTTGTGTTTCATAAGAAAATAATCAATCAAAAAAGAACAAATTCCTACTCGTCCATGAATATCAATTGTTGTTGTTGCTGCACGAAGCATTTCACTACGAACATCAACATTTCGATCATTTAATGCTGTTGGAACATAAAATTTAAATAAATCTTCAATATTATTACCAACAAGTGATGCCATATGAAAAAGACAGGCAGCAATACCAGCACGTGGTTCCCATGTATCAACTGGTTGTGCTTGTATTTGTCGTCCAAATTGATCAACTATTGGTGGTGGAAGCTTTATAAAAATGATAAATATTTATTATTTTATATACACAAAATTAAAATTTTATAAATCATTTTTAAAAACTAACTTTATTATTTTTTGTATAAATATCAATAAGATCACTAAGAACAAATGGAACTAATTGAGGATAAGATGTTTCTAATAATTTTGGTAATGCATGTGTAGCTGGTTCACGTACAAAAACATCTTGATGAACAATATCTTTAAAAAAATCTTTAACATTTTCAGATTTAACTGATAATTTTGTTTGAGGCCATAATCTATATTAAAATAGTTCATATATATATATATATATTGTTTTGTTTTGATTAAACAAAATATTATACTCTAGAGCAATATTTTTAACACGTTCTTCAAGATCTTCACAAGCAATTAATAAACGACGTGCAACATCAGCTTCAAGTTTTGGATGTGATGTATGTAATTGATTAACTAATTTTTTTAATGACTATTTTTTTTTTGTTTTATTTAATATATTGAAAATATACAAAAATTGAATTTTAATTAAAATTAACTTACAAGTATACAACTTTCTCGTACACTTGGAATAGATGATTGAAGATTTTCAAGTAAAACTTGAATATCATCATCATTTTCATATGTACAACATAATTCACATAATTTTTCCAGCATTTGTGATGCGTCATTCTATATTTAAGTTACAAATTCTAATTTCTTTTTATAAATAATAACTTACTTGAACTTGAACAGATGTTGATACAGCATTTATATCAAGAAATAAACGAATAAGATCACGACGTGGTAACAATGATGGATGATTCTAAAATATATGTTTTTTTTGCTACAGAAAAAATCTAGTTTTGAATATAGATTTTAAAAGTTTTTTTTTTTTACAAACTAAACTAACAATAGAAGGTCGTGGACTGTAGGATAATGAGATTGATCGTATTTGGATCAAATGGGAATGCTCTCACTATCAAATGAACTAGTTAAAAATATGAGCTGCTCGAAGCATGAACCGACCAAGATAATCGAACTTCAAAGTATTTACAGTGGCCACACTTCAAAATTCAAGTAGTATGGGTTTTTTCTATTTTCGTCATGGTTGGATAAAGCTCGGCGAGTTATTTAAGAAAAACAGTATCACACATATACAAAATCGATTGTACAATAGTCAGAGTATTATGTTTATTATCCTTATATTTAACAGTGATGATATCTTGGACTTTTTTGAATATGTGTGATATTATTTTTTTCTTATATAACTCGTCGAGCTCAACCTAATCATGACGAAGTAAAAATTAAAGCTACTCAAATGCTGTACTGTGCCCACATGGCATAGATTATAAATATCTTGAAAATTGAATATCTCGGTCCGTGCAAGCTATGAGCAACTCATATCTTAAATTAGTTAGTTTGAGAGTGAAAACATTCTCATTTGACTCGAAGCATTTTTCATATCGATTTATCTATCGGATTTTTTAAGCAAAGAGATAACACAAAAACTGAAAATCTTGAAATCATTATCAGCTATTCTTTAGGTTTGATGGATGTGTATTAAATTAATAGAAATGTAACAATATCAATACCATTTATTATTGGTATTTGTTACAGTAGTCAGTTACTCAATAGAAGAAAATTTGTTAATTTGATTTTTGTCATCAAACGGGGTTGGCGGAAAACGTCTAAAAGGAAAATATCGAAAGGGGAAAATGTCGAAAAAAAATAGAAAAGGAAAATATCGAAAAGGAAAATGTCGAAGAGGGAAATGTCGAAACAAAAAATGCACTGAAAGGAAAATATCGAAACGAAAATGCCGAAAAGGAAAACGTCGAATTTATTTAAAGATGTCAATGAAAAAATTCAATTGTTTTTATTCTTATTGGTCACTCCTCGACTAGCACGTTTTATTCCCCATCGAATACAGAAAAATTCTTAACATTAAATAGATATATCGTCAAAATGACCTCAAACTCAGATTCTAAAAATAATTCATTAAAAACGCAGCAATCTGAGATACCATTTACCACATCGAACAAATAATACTTCAGAAGATGAGAATACTACTGTTCTCTATCTGTTGCATTCCAAAGCTCTGTCCTTCATTATTTATATTTTAGCTTATAATCTTCGATTTGCAACTCGATTTTGTCAAATAAGCACCCGAATATTTGGAGTTTTATACAATTGATTCACAGTGAACATGTTCGTTTTGAACATATTTCAATTTAACTTGATGCTGGTGCATCTGCGCCAAAACAATCGACAAAAACAAAAGCTTTTCAAATGAGATTTGAGAATCTGCACAATAGATTTCTCAAAAAGGAAATCAATGCAAAGAAATTTTTATCAGGTTTATCATTGTTAATTGGAAAGAAAAAAATAAGATGCTATTGTATTGTCAATTTTCTCTCGTCTTTCTTTCTCTAAATTAATAAAACATAGTATTTTCTCATATATGACAAGGAATATACTAATTATTTCGACGTTTTCCTCTTCTACCTTTTCCTTTTCGATATTTTTCTTTTCTGGTTTTTATTTCGACATTTTCCTCTTTGACATTTTCCGTTTCGATATTTTCCTCTTTCTATTTTTTTTCTACATTTTTCTCTTTCAATGTTTTCATTTTCGACATTTTCCACCAAGACCCATCAAACTATCTATAGATTTGCATTTCTTAATTTCAAAAAACTTCATAACAAATCGTTATTGTCATACAATAGGCTTTGCTTAACGAAAAAAATCACATTTACAAATTTTTCAATACTAGGTAACTCACTACTAGAACCCATCGGAGTAGTTTCGAACCTTATCGGGTTCGAAAATTTTGGACCCGACAGGCTCTACTGATGACTTCTACTAATATCAAATGATATTGGTATTTTTACATCTCTACTATTATTAAACAAAGAAGATCAAATCTTGAGATTTGACTTCATAAGATTCGATATATATAAAAAAATATCTATAGATTGAAATCTTGTTTTATAAATAAAATCTTGTTTGAAAAATAAAATTAATATATATCTTACATCAGGATCAGATGTTGACACTGTTGAAAAATATTCTCGACAAATATTCAATATTGATGTCATCCATTCATTCGTACATTTTGAATGACTAACAATATTCTACATAAAAAAGATTACATAAAATTTTTATTTTAAATTATAAAACTAACTTTAAATAAAGGTAAACAATAATCAAGTCTTGCAATAGATAATTGATTAAGTGTTTTAGCTTGTTGAGTATTTTCATATAAACGTTGAAGTAAACGTTCAACAGCCGAAGATAAATCTTCTTGAAGCCAACGTTTATCTATTTGTTGCTTAACAGTTGATGGATCACAATTAAGTCGAATAGCCAAATATGCAATAGCATAACCTTTACAAATAAATAAATAAACATACATTATTTGAATAAAGACATCATCTATTTGTACATTACCAAATGTATCTTTATCATTCATAAATACAATTGGTACGAGAATAAGATATAAATCTTTAGCATAATTAAATGCTACTGGTGATTGTAATGTTGGCCAAATATGAGCAACAAGTTCACCAAGATAAGGTATAAATTGTTCTTGAGTATTTTTAACAATATTTATTAAAAGTTCAAAAACATTCTTTGCATTTTCATCAATCTAATGAAACATAAATAAAAAATTATAAAACAATATAATTTTACATTTTCTTTTTTTCTTTTACTTTTTTAACCCTATCACGTATTATTTGTTCATGATCAAGTTGTTGTTGAAGCATTTCTTGTTGTTTTTTTGTTAATTGTTGTTGAACATTTTTATTTTGTTTAGCAGCTAATTCTTTTTCTAATTCTCTTGCTGCCATTTGTTCTTTATATGAATAATTTTTACTTTCTCGTTTGATATTTCCTGTTTCTTTTACTTCATGTTTTAATATACTAAATAATTAATTATATTTTTTTAGTAAGTAAAGAAAAAAAAATATGATTTTTATATTTACGTTTCCATAACACTTTTATCATATAATTGACCTGATGGTGTTTTCATTATTTCATATGATCGTTTATCTACTAATAAATAATGATCAACTTCAAGACGTTGATAAGCAATTTGAAGAAAAGGTTTTAAGAAAAGATTTGGTTTTATTGAACATAGAAGACCTATAGCTGATATTTGATCCTGATAAAATAAGAAAAAGAAAAATATATATAGTGAAGAAATGTGAAAGAAAGTATTTATCAATATCAATTTCAAACACTAGCAGAACCAATCGCTTTTTGATTTTTGTCATGATCCTGACCTCAATAAAAACACTATTTTAGTTCCGTTCAACAAGGATTCAGTTCTATCATTAGACTAAATGAAACTTTTGTTAGCATAAGACCAGAAATAAGTCTCTGTCATTGTCTAGTACAGCTAGACTGCGATTCATTTGATCAATAATATTCTTATCATGAGATACTCAATTAGACATGAACAAGACAATGTATCTTAGTATTGGTCTTAATCAAGAATGACTTAGTCCTGATTCTGATTCTGTTGAAAAAAAAAGCATGTTAGTCATAATATCAGTTCCAGTCCCATCTGATTCGGAACCAATTTTCCTATGTCTAGCTATAGTCAATCGTGAAAAGAACTCGGATACATAGCTTTTTGCTCCGAAGATACTGGACCTTGATGGTAATTTTTAATTCAGTATCATGGCCCCTCAAGAACACCAGGAAAACTGACTTTCGAGTTTCCATTTAAAACTTTGCACAGAGATAGATCTTATAGTTGATAATGAAAGTATCAGGTTTATTGATGTATTCCTATTCTGAAATAAGAACGTCGAATCTATCAGGGTATATGAACAATGTAAAAGACATGCTTTTACCATAACCATATCTTAAGATAGGAACAATGCAAAATATCTGAAACTCTCATAATAAACTAGTCCCATCAAGGCCTATCGGTGTGCAAAATTTCAAGACAAAATTCAAAAATCAGTTTTTCCGGTGTTCTTGAACAAGATCATAGTTTTGATTCAAAACATGCATCTTCTAGAGATGGGAGAAGTAGAAAGTGCTTTCATTCTCGGAATACTAGAAATGGTGATCGAGTGACGAGAAGAACAAAACCCACCATTACCCGACTCTTCTCAGAGCAGACGATCTGCCACCAGGCTATTCCTCTCCAATCCTATTCACATCGCAACAATACTATCTCCTTATTTTTATTTCACTTTCTACCAGAGAAAGGTAAATAGTATGTTCGAATCTTGTTGCTGTCCAATCTTACTATGCAGTTGTAAAAAATTGGTAGAAAACATTGAGAATAACAGAACGAACTTTTTGCAGGGTATTGATAACTCATTAGGATTTATGTGATGCACATAGTCTCGATTTCATAGCGATTAGTCAGTTAGAAGACTTCTCTCGTACGATATTTTGATTCTTATTGACTAAAATTAAAAAAGAATAAGTCTTCAATGCTGATCATTATTTCTTTTCGTCTATCATTACACATTGATAAGTCTTCCCATCGAAATAAGATATTATTACTTTTGTTAATCTTTGATTTGCTGTACAAATTTGAACAAGAGAATTAATATTATTTTTAAAATAATTTTCTATTTCATTGTGTTGTTTATCAAATATAAGATAAAGAAATTTGAGCCAAATTTTTTCATCAGTTAAAAGTAGATTTGAACTTGAACAACAAACAAGTAATGCTTGAATAGATAAAATTTTTTTTGAATTTTCATCTTGCATTCGCATTGATTTAGCTAAACATAAGATTGTTTCTTCAAAACTTTTTGAAATTGTTGTTAATTTCATTTGTTGATTTGTTTCATCAACTATCATAGATTCATTCTAAATCAAAATAATAATAATAATAATAAATTTTTTTCTTCTAAATATTCAAAAAATTTATTTGATTTACTGATATTTGAAAATGATCAAGATATGAATTTAATCCATTTAAAAGTGCTACACTTATATCAGTTTCATTTGAACGTAAATTATTAACAAGACGACGAATTATATCATATGCTTGTTTACGTATTTCATATGATGAATGTAAAATTAAATAAATAAATGTTCGAGTATATGGACTAGACGAAAAATTTTATTCTTATATTAAAAACGAACAAAAAAAAAAACTTACGCCATATCTTGAATATGTAATGTTCCATGAAGTTGTTCATATAATTGAAAGAAAACACGAGCACCTATAAATCTTCATATGTATTTAACTAATCTACAGTAAAATCTTTCTATTGTGAACATTCTCAGGACTATTTAAAAAAAGTTCAGTATAGACAGAGATGTTTAGTTTAGAAAGTTGATGTATGATTTGCTGTGAAATGAAGAAACTATTCATGAATAATCTGCTTTTACACTATAGTCTTGATTAAACATTTGATTATCCATATATAAAATGTACATACTCATAGGTCACAAGAAATAGGTGATAGACAGTAGGATGAGATCAAAAAAATAGCATTCATTGTTTAAAGTAAAGAAGTTTTCATATTAGCAAGAGACATTTCGAGAAAAAAATCGCACTAGGATTGTCCATAATTAGGAGATATTTATTAGTAGAAGTTTTACTGTATACTAACCAGCTTGATTGATTTCTCTTTGAAATTTATCTGTTGTAAAAATTTGTCGTTTACTATCATTTAATGATGACCATAATGATGTTAATTTACTGTCTAATAAATTAAATTATTAATGAAAAAGAAATAATTCTTATTTTTTATTTTACCATAAGAAGAATTCATTTGAGCAATATTTATCATAATAAGTGCAGCTGATAATGCTTCATGAACACAATTAATTAATGTTGGTTGATTAAGACCACGTTCATATGATGCCATTAATGTTGTATGTAATGGTATTAAATTATTCAAACTATTCTCTATAAAATGAAATTATAAATTTCAAACATTTTTTTTGATTCAAATAATGCTCCGAACCTTTATATGTCACTAACATACATTGAAGATAAGCTGTTCGTGTAATCGCTGAACTATTTTTTTGTTCAAGTCCTTTCTATTCAAAAAAAAAGAAAAAGAAAATCAATTAAAAAAACAAAACAATATTCATTACTTTAAAGAATTCTGTTAATGTTTGATCATGAGTTGTTAATCTTGAACACCAACCACTCATTTGTTGTAACATATGACAAATAAGACCTTCATTTACTTCTTGTTGTATTATTGGATAGAAATATTTTTCAAATAATTTTAATATATCATCTTGTGATATATTTGTACTTGGTGAACGACTTAATGTACCAATTGCACTTAGAACATTTTCACGTTGACTTATGACCGATAATTTATTGACAGATGAATCAGTTCCTAAAACAAAAACAAAGAAAGCCTAATGAAAATAGGTTTTTCTTTTTTGATTCTTAACCATTGAGAATATTGAATAAATATTGAACTATACTAATTGTTGTTTCACCATTTGAAATTTGTTTAGCAAGAGCACGAAATGAAGCTAATGCAGATGCTTCTAAGCTTTCAGTTTTTGATATTAATGGTGCTTAAAAAAAAAAGAAATATAACAAAATTTCATTTGAAATATTTTTGATAAAATATATATACTTACGAGCTAAAAGTTTAGCAAGTTCATTTGCAGTATAACTTAAATCGAATTGTAAATTACTAAGTAATGATGGTACAGCTATTTAAAACAAAACAAAAAACAGAAGAAAAAGAATATTGTAAATGATAAAAAAAAGAAAAATATACCTTCGATAATTATTTCAGGATTACGAAGAAGTGATCGATTAAGTATTGGATAAACTTTTGTTTTAAATGTTTCAATATCAATTGAACTTTGTATTTCATTACAAGGTTTTAATGCTGTTTCATAAGGTTTTGTTCGTGTACCAAGAATTAATTTTGAATAGGAATCAATACCAATGGTCTAATTAAATAACGAAAAATTGAATTTTTCGTTATTTTTTTAAAGGAAATAAAAAGAAAAAATTTTACTTTGATTTGTTCATATAATGTTGGTTCTTTTGTTTTAAATCGATATAAAAGAGAACTGATTAAACCTAAATGAGCTAAATCATGTTCAGGTATCGATTTTAATAAAGTTATCCAATGTTCGGCTAATGTTGGAATCTAAAATAAAAGTAAACAACGATTAATTTTATTTGTACTACTTTGGATTTGTTTTATTTTCTTTCCTGCTTTACTATTTTTAGTGAAAATCAGTTCGTTAGTTTTTATCTTAAAATTTTCACCAGTTGATTCTATACTGTTTAGAAATAATACTTCAAAAGATTCTTTTTATTAAATCAATCATTTGTTAATATAGTAATATTCTTCGTAGACAATGAATACATCTAACTATCTTTAATAATAATTATCTAAAGAGATTCATTGCCGATGATCTTTGTATTTACTTAGAAGGAAAATATTGCCAGGTGTCAATTTGATTTTGAACTGAAACTTAATGCATTTTGTTGGCCTTAGTGAACTATGTTTACCTTAAATAAAGTTCGTGATTATGGTCTGTTCATGAGGAAATCGAACGCTGTATGACCTCACACATTTGTAGCAAAACTATATTTTTGAATTTTGACTAGCTTGAATTAAAAATTTTAGAATTTTCGAACTAAGACTCTCCAACATCTGGAACTTTCAAGATATAAACCCTTTTCTACAGATAGTACATTTAGCATGTAGTTTTTTTGGAAAGTTTCTGAACTTGAAGAGACTTAGTTCAAACTGTGGTGTTATTAAGAATATGAGATCCTATAGTATTCGATTTTCTCATAGACAGGTCATAAGTACGAATTCTTTTTTAGGTCACATATAGTTCACTAAGGTCAACAACATGCATTTACGAGAGAATCTCCTCGGATATCTCCATCCAATTTTAATGACTTTTTGCCTATAGATACTACATAGTGTTCTAATAAAAACCCTAAACATATTTGAGTTCTTATTGATATTTGACTAGGCTATTGATTTTTTGCTAGAAGCTTCAGATTTCCTGAAAACTTGTATTTTCAAATTTTGATCTGAAACTTTATGCATATAGAAACACTTGACCAGACTAGCTTCAAAAAAAAAACTGCAGAGCTTTTCAACAAAGTTTCTTCGAGATATAAAACTTTCAAGATATAGATCTTTTTTCCATGGATAGTATACACAACAAGCTTCCTATCTCGAAGAGACTTTGTTCAAAACTTGTAAATTTTTTTACTAGTTGAGTCCTCTATATGCGCAAAGTTTTAGATCAGAATTCGAAAATCTGAAGCCTCTAGCAAAAAATCGATAGCTTAGTCAAATATCAATAGAAACCGAAATCTTTTTAGGATTTTTATTAGAACACTAGACAGTGTCTATAGGCAAAAAAAAGTAGCAATGTTGTCTCATTAGATTTTTTTTTTGCAATAACTTATTGTAATTGAATGATATACCTGTTTGAATAGAGAATTCAGACGTTTGTCAACTAATTTTAATCCTTGAGAAGTTGATGAATCAGCCAATAAAGTTGAAATAAACCTTGAAAAGATTAATAACTAAAAACAAAACAAGCCACAAGAACATTTATTTCAAATTGTAAACTCATTAATTATATCTTACAATCAATTTATCGGTTTCTTCTTCAATTGTTATTCCATTACTTGCTACTATAATTCTCGACATATATATAAAACCATAATCAGCCTGAAATCGTGCATTTCGACTATTAAAAACCAATTAGACTCCATTGTGAGAAAAAAAATTCTATATAATTTTGACATACTGTGGATGTACTTTACAAATAGCACGTGATTGTACATCGAATGCATGGATAATTAATTTCAAAATTCTTTCCTTATATTTTCGTATAACTTCATCCAAAAGTGTACTAAGAAGAATACGTGATTTTGTTGTTGTATACAATGGAATAAGTTGACCAATTGTATGAGCCAATATTTTTAAAGCAGGATCTGGTAGATCTTTTTTTTAATCGCAGAAAAAAAAGACATAATCGATTAGAGAAAATTATTTTTAACTTACCATTTGCTTGATTTGTTTTTAATGATTCAATAAGATCATTTATAATATTTGTACGTACTTTTGGTGATGAATACCAACTGTATCGAACAAAATTTTTTAATGATTCCATTTCTGTTTTTTTTTTCTTTATTTTTCTATCTAGAAATACCCGAACAGTTGTGTAAAACTCATATTATGAAACAAGAAAAAAAAATAAGAACAAAATAACAATAAAATAGACGATATATATTCGACAAAACAAAGACAGACATTAAACAACTATTATTGTTCTGGTTGTTGTTGTTGTTGTTGTTGTTGTTGTTGCTGAAAACGTTTCATTAAT